>APFE031588620.1:8076-25047 GCA_000404065.3 Pinus taeda
CCCTTATTTATGTCATGGGATCACGTCATAGTCAAGAGTCAATAAAGCCCATATTAATATTTGTAAGTGGTTAACCCGCAATTAATGACGGGACCACAGTTAGTTGCAAATGGGTGGTAGTAGTAGATTAAGGGTAAATGGGCGGTAGTATTAGATAGACGGTATTAATAAAACCCACGGTATTGGCCCGTGGTATTGCATGTATGAGTCATATATAAAAGATAGAGACTCCCTGCGAGGAGTATCGTGTCTTGTTTTGTAATCGAGCTCTGCTCTATTGGAGGTTGCCCCCTCGAAGAGGCCTGTGAACATTTCAGTAATAAAATCATTGCTATTCTGTGTTCTAGGTATATTTTCTTCGCATATTCTGTGTTCTGGGTATTTTTCTCGCATATTCTCTGTTCGGTATTGCTTTGCAGGTTAAGAAGCATAACATATTCCCAGTACTTTAAACAAACACCTGCAAATCAAAATAGGTTAATGTTAGCCTTTGACAATAAGACTAGGAAGTTGCAAATGGCATTCATGCAGCCTACAATCCAGCAGCCCAAATCATTAGTTGACTACAGGAAAATTGAATTTGAAGTTTTGGCTAGGGATGTTCACCCTATTGACCAAATTGAGTTTCACAAAAAGGCAGGTGAGATGATCTATTCCACTATGACAAATAAAGGTATGACTGTGCACAAACTCCAAGGTTCACTAGATAATATCACAACACAGTACAAGCTAGAAAATGCCTCCTCACAGGCCAAGGACAACATAATCAAGTCATTGGAAGACTTGGTGATTGAGCCTGGGTATAATCCCAGTGATGTCAAAACTGTAGAGAAACTGATAAAGTAAAAGAATAAGGATATTGCTGCTTTGAAGAAGTAATTGAAATTGCCCCATTCAGAGCATCCACAGACAAAAGAGGTCTTAGAAAGTCAAACTCAATAGGAGGAGATGATGGATCTCATTCTCCAACTAAATGATTAGTTGAAGGAAATGGAGATGGACAGTTTGATATAGTTAAAACAGGCCAGCCTTGAGACTACAACTGCCACTGCCATTCCAACAGTCACTACAGTAGTACCATCCACCTTGGCAGCTTCATTGGCTCCTACAAATCCACTAGCTACAACACTTCCAGCTACAACAACATCTACATCAGCAACAGGTTTGACAACAACAGTAACTCAGCCAAGTGATGAGGCAAGAAAATTGGTCAAAGTAATGGAGGACATGTCCATTCACACCATAGAGATAAATAAACTTAAAGAAAAGATAACAAGTTTAGAGAACAAGAATAAGCTTGCACAGATTATGCACAAGGATGAAGTTCAAAAGTCAACCAGGTTGACTGAAAGAAGGAATAGCTTGGAAAAAGAATTGACATTAAAGGAGCCACTTGGCCAAGCTAAAGAATAGTTATGGGCCAATATCATTGACTCTATCAATGATATTTGGCCATCTATACAAGTCATCTTTGAACAAAATGGCTTAGTCAAAGAGGATACAAAAGCAATTTAGAGGGTTAAGGCTGAACTGGGGGACATGCCAGAAGAAGCCACTAGAATAATCCATTTCCTTAACTCTAAAAATAAATATGAATTGCAGGAGCTAGACATAACTGACAGGTCTGACACCATACTAGAGGTAAAAAAGGTGCTCACCAAAAGGAATTTAATGATGAACCTCGAGGACAAATGCCAAACCATGCAGCTGGCTATAGACAGGTTCATGGTTAAGTTTGATGCTTTAAGGCAAAAAGGCCTGCCAAATCCCTTGGTAATAAATGATAAATTGATGCCACATGAAGACTACAACATGAGAATCAGAGAGGTGGCAAGAGATCAAGCCAATAATTCCTCTATGAAGGGGATGCCTACAGGAAATGTTATGTACCAAACTTTTGAGAACCTGTTCTATCTCTAGCATGAGGCAAAACACCTTTTTGTGAATAGGCCCACCTTTGCTAAGTACACAGAAGTAGATGGAATTTACAGGAAAATGGTAAATATAAAATTACCAGATGCAGATATTTGGGAGAAGTTAAATGACTCACTGTAAAAATGCACAATAAAAGTGAAAACAACATAGTGAAAGAAAAGTAACAGATCAACCAGATGAAAGAGTATTAGGTGAAAGTGTATCAGTTGAAAGGGAAAAGTAAAAAGAACAGCCAACTTAGAAGACCAATAACAAAGGAGAATAAACAACAAAAGATCAAAGCATAAAGACAACATAGCCAAATAAACAGGGACATCTTACATCGGTTGAATATCTGTCTCTATCTTCTTGCAAGAAGATATTTCTTTTTTCTTAGATTAATTCCAAAGTCAGTTTGGGATATTTTGTAAACTATTTTTGTATAAATACTTCATAATTCGAAGTATTGGGGGTGGATTGCTAGACATTTGTAGAGTTGTATTGATTTGAAACTTAAGGGTTCACTATATCAATTTTTCAAGTTAGCAGACTGGACTGAGTAATAAAGGGATTGCATTACAGGATTCATGTGTTGAGCTACTTCAGTGAAGTATTTTCTTCTGTCAAATTGCTATTTCTGATGTATTTCACAAACTTGCAAGTTATCTAAATTGAATGAATTAACTTGAAATTTATTTCAGAATTTGTTTAAGTACACTCTATCTTGAACAGTTAATCATTTTAATGTTTTCTTCTGATATTCAGATATGAGAATCCTTAATTTCTCTCCCATCCCAGTTGACCTCTTTCACTTCCTTCATAATCTGGTTTAAGGAACCCTTAATTTCTCCTTAGATCTGATTGAAATCAACTTCACTATCCAGCCTTAAGATCTGAAATTACTCAGCTATCTTTCCCTGTAGACGCTATTTTTAGAACTTGATCCAGTCCTATTTGCTTGACATGTGACCCCATAGCCCAATGGTAAAAGACATCCCTCTATCCATCTAAGTGACCCCACCACCAAATCAAAATCAAAACCCAAGTACAATCATAACTAGCCTAAAATCAATTAACTAAACAAAGTTAAAGAATAAAGAGAGAGCCCTCTCTGAGCATTAGGAAGGCTAGATCCTAATCTCCAAAGTAGGTTTATAATTACCTCTATTATTTCTTTCCTAACAACTCTAGAGAAATTTTGGAGTGATAACATATTGGTGACCATACTGGGAACCAGTCCTCAGTGTAATAAAACTTTAAGGAGATCTTAAATCTTACCTTTTGCACCTTAAGGTCATCTTAGAGTTGTTAAAAAGTTTCATAAAACAATTAAAAAGTAAAATTCTGGCTTCCAGGAGAACACACTATACCAGGGCAAATCTAGATCCAAACCCTGCAACAATAGTTGATGACCCTGACAGAATTTTAAGAAAATAAAAAAAGGTAGAAACTCAAGGAAGTAGTAGTCAGTTAGTTAAAGCAAGTTCACTGCCTAAAGAATTATCAAGTTTAAAGGATATTCACTTTGATCTATCATTTGAGATTTCTTTGTTTAGAACCAAGTCAGAAAATCCAATTCATGAAACTGTAATAGACCCTAATTTTATTCAATTTATTGAGTCAAAAAAGGTGCCTATACATCCCAATTTAGATCAACTTGTTTTGGATACTTTTTATAAACTAGAAGCTTTAATCTCAACCTTGATAAACCATATAGATGATGCCTATCTTCAACAATCAGTTGAATTAGCTGCCCTCACTGTTGTTGCCTTTGAAATTTCTACAGAGTCTTCAAAAACTATAAATACAACTTCACTTACTACCACCTCACCTATAATATCCACCACAGTTCATTCCCCCAAACAAGTTAGTCTTCAACTTCCTCTTCAACCAAATAACTCAAGCTTATCTAGTTCATCCACAACTGTCTCAAGTTCTTTTCCAAGCACCACTACTTTAACTCCTAGCCAAACTAGAACCTCAGCCATGGCAGACAGATATGCACCTTTGGTCTTACCATCTCAACTACATGGCATGCCCCAAGAATACAAAAGTAAAATCTTTTTGTTTGATGCTACTGGTCAGTATACTACCCAACAACATGTGAATAAAATGACTAATTACTTTGAGTTACATGAGATTGATGAGTCTGATGTGCAAATGAGGTTATTTGCCCAAACACTTACAAGGGATGTAAAGAAATGGTTTAAAGGTTTACCTGCTAATCATATTGCAGATTTAGCTGCTTTTCATAGATTTTTTATTGATAGATGGGAAAGAAAGAAAAACCCTTTGCAAATACTATTTGAATATGATAACATTAGAAGAGCTCCAAATGAATCAGTTCAGGATTATTGTACAAGGTTCAACAACATTTATAATGCAATCCCTGCTAATATTAAACCTCCACCAGACCTAGTACTCATCAAATTCCATGATGGGTTTGACACTGATATGTCATACCAATTAAGGGAAAGAAGCCATGAAACATTGGAACAAATACAAAGTAATGTTGTTAGTGTAGAAGCCAATTTATTAGCTATGAAAGTTAGGATGTGAAATGAGAAAAGAGTTGTCATTAAAGAGGAAACCTTCACTTCAGATGGTAAAATAGATAGTCTAGCCAAAAGTGTAGAAAGGATAATGAATAGATTAGAAAACATGGAAAGATAAACTCAGTGGTAAAATCAACAGCCACCCTGAATTAGAAGCCCCAACTTTAGGAAGAATCCTAACATTGGAAAAAATGATATACCAGATCAACAGATTAGACCTCCTTTTCAAGAAAACTATGCTGAGGGTGCATAAAACCATGAAGAAGAGGAGGATACCCAGATCAATCTATTAGGAATTAAAAATGAAGATGTTGTTTTTCTAACTCGGGAAGAACAAGAATTTTACATCCTACAACAATTATAATTAGAATCTGGAGAGTCCTTTGACTTCAAACAAGGCTACGAATTTGCTATATATGAAGTTCACAAATAGTACAACTTTAGAAGCAAAAAGAATACTGAAATTCCCACTAAGAAATCAATCCAAATACAAACTAAAAAAATAACAGAAGCTCCTGTGAAAAAAGTGCTACAAATTCTCCCTAGAGAAACTCAGGAGACTTCCAGCCCTAAAATTGTAGATATAACTTCAGTTGAAACTCAAACTGAAACTGTTAGTCAAACTATCCCAAATAAGAGAATCCAAAACAAAACAACTGGTATACAAATTGAATTGCCAACTGCTGATAAAGAAGATAAAACAACACATACCACAATTGCTCAGGAAGATCTCACACAGTTAGGAAAAACTCAATTGCCATTCAACATTAAGGCTGAGATAGCCAAATTGAAAATATCAGTTCCTTTGACTAAATTAGTGAAAAATGAATCTTATAAAGCACAAATCATTCAAACGCTAAACATAGGTGAAGGAGAAGATGCTGCAAACCTTAGTGATGATCAACCTAAGTTATTGTTTGGCCTAGAAGTAAATGGAACACATCAACAAGGGGGTATCCCCCCATTCTACATTAGCTTGAAAGTTCATGATAAAATTTTACATAATGCTATGCTAGATTTAGGGGCATCCCACAAGTTAATGCCAAAAGCAATCATGGAGAGATTAAACTTAGATATTACGAGACCCTACAAGGACCTGTTTTCTTTTGATTCCAGCCAAGTCAAATGCTTAGCCTGATTAATGACTTGTGTGTGACTCTAGTCCAGTGCCCAGCAAAGAGTATTGTTATGGACATAGTAGTTGCTGATATCCCACCCAAGTGTGGAATGTTATTATCTCGCTCATGGGAGCAAAATTATAGGGATCTCTACAGTTAGACATGTCATATGACACCATCTCTGTGTTTGGTCAGCCAAGAAAACTTTACAGAGAGACCTTGCTAAAATACATGGTGAGTAGTGTAGAAAAACCACAGACTTTCCCCATATACTTCGTGCATTCTGATATGGACCCTTTTATCTTGTACAATTCAGACAATGGAAAAAATGAAATCACAGTTGTAGAAGAAAAACACAAATCACCTAATAGTGAAAACATATTTCATGAGTCTCTATGGAATTTGGATTTTGATGGCTCTGTAAATAGACTAGGAGTAGGTGCAGGAGTTTGGATTCATAACATGGAAAATAATCATTCTGAAGGTCATGCTTTTAGATTAAACTTTAAATGCAGAAACAACATGGCAGAATATAAATCTCTAATG
Organism: Pinus taeda; assembly: GCA_000404065.3. Classification (NCBI taxonomy): domain Eukaryota; kingdom Viridiplantae; phylum Streptophyta; class Pinopsida; order Pinales; family Pinaceae; genus Pinus; species Pinus taeda. The sequence continues at coordinate 14,210 of APFE031588620.1, forward strand.
TTAGGACTGCAAATTGTTAGAAAGATGGGAGCCAAGAGAGTTTCTATCATGGGAGACTCAGAATTGATTATAAAACAAATCAAATGTGATTATTCTATGAATAATCCCAGACTTAGCCAATACAGAGAGACTGTCCTAGATCTGATTAAGGACCTTCTTGAAACTGATGTTGCTACCATTCCTAGGAAACAGAACATGCAAGCTCAGAGTCTGGCCACTTTTGCTAGTACCTGCAAATTACCTTTTCAGCCCAATCACAAGTACACTGCAGAAGTAAGACACAAACCTGTCATACCTGACAATTTGAAATATTGGAAGATTTTTTCACAAGATTCTCAAATTTATGATTTCATGAATGCTGAAGGAGAGTTTCAAAACTATAACATAGATATTGATTGTACAATAGATAATAACATAGATAGTGAGATAGATATAAATGCTTTAGATTTGGATAAACCCACTAATTTCACTAAAGTAGAAATAGATAACTTAGAAAAGGTAGAAATAGAAGAAATAATGAATGATGATCCTGGAATTTTAAACCTTAAAGATAACTTTTTTTCCCAAGAGATTAGTCCCATTAGAATATTTGTTTGATTCAAATGATGTAGCTAGAAAGCCAAAAATGGAGCCTTTGAGAGTAGATATAGAAGAATGTAACATAAGAATAGAAGAAAAACCCAAGCTTATCAAAATATCAAAAGCATTACCTCCAGATGAAAAGCTTGAATACATAAGTCTGTTCAAAGAGTTTCAAGATGTCTTTGCCTGGACTTATGAAGACCTTAAGTCTTATGACACCAACATTATTCAACATAAGAAACCCCTCAAAGAAGATCAGAATCCATTTAAACAAAAGCTTAGGAGAATTAATCCGGTTCTTATGCCATTAATTGAAAAGGAAGTAAAAAGGATGTATGATGCACAAATCATAGCACCAATTAGATATCCAGATTGGGTCTCTAATTTGGTCACTACTAGAAAGAAAACAGGAGAAATCAGACTCTATGTTGATTTTAGGAACTTGAACAAAGTGTCATTAAAAGATAAACTACCCTCCCCAAAATGGACCACATTCTCCAAAGGGTAGAAGGCTCACCGAGAATTTCATTACTGATGGATTCTCTGGATACAACCAAATCTTAGTTCAACCAGAGGATCAAGCAAAGACTGCATTTACCACTCCCTGAGGTACTTTTATGTATTTAAAGATGCCTTTTGGACTAATGAATGCAGGGGATACCTTCCAAAGAACAATGGATATAGCCTTTGCAAAGGAAATCCATGAATTTCTAGTTGTTTGCCAAGATGACATCACAATGTTTTTAAAATCAGATAATGAACATCTAGATCACCTAAGAAGAGTTTTCATTATATGCAGAAAATTTGGTATTTCCTTAAATCCCAAAAAGACACTCTTTGGTCTAGAAGAAGGTAAACTCTCGGGACACATAATATCAAAATATGGAATCAGAATAGATCTAGCTAGAATAGAGTCAATCCTAAACATCACTCATCCTAGAAACATCAAATTACAATCATTTTTAGGCAAAATAATTTTTCTTAGGAGATTCATTTCTAATTTAGCAGAATTAATAAGAGAATTAAATAACATGTTAAAGAAAGATTCAACACTTAAGTGGACAGTAGAGGCTAAACAATCTTTTGAGGAAACCAAAGAAGCCCTTACTAAAATGCCAGTCCTCATAAGTCCTGATTTCAAAAAGGATTTTATAATTTTTTCTTTTGCTTCAAAACATACTATTGCTGCAGTCTTACTGCAAAAGAATGATTAAGGATATGAGCAGCCTATTGCATTTTTCAGCAAATCTTTTCGAGATGCTACACTAAAGTACAACATAATGGAAAAAAAAGTATTTGCTTTAGTAAAAGCTATTAAAGATTTTAGAGTATAGATCTTGTATTCACACATCATTGCTTATGTTCCAAATTCAGTAGTAAAGGGAATTTTGACACAGGATGGGCTTGAGGAAAGGAAGGCAAATGGATTTCCACTATTTTGGAATATAACATAGAAATAAAGCCTAAAAAACTTATCAAAGGCCAAGGTTTAGCTAAACTCATGTCTGAATCGAACTGTCAAACCTTAGATATAAATTTCATTGGTGCCCTAGATGATCAGGAAGAGATGACGACTCCACAGATCAATGAACCTTTTATAGATTCACCTTGGTATGCATATATAATATTTGTTTCACTAAATTCATAAGCTCCTCCTAGTTTATCTAGAACTAAAACTAGATTTTTGAAAATTAAATCAATGAAATATTGTATCATAGATAATGCTTTATTTTGGAAAGATAATAGTGGTATTCTATTAAATTTTTATTAAAAGATGAAGCTGAGAAAGTTATACAAGAATTTCATGGAGGAGATTGTGGATGACACCTATATTGGAAAATCACTGCTCATAAGGTTTTAAGGGTAGGTTTTTACTGGCCCACCCTTTTTGCAGATGTCAAGAAATATGTGACCCCTTGTCACAAGTGCCAAATATTTGAGGGCAAAAGGAAACTCTTACCTTTACCTCTCAAACCCATATCCACAAAAGTGCCATTTCAACAATGGGGTTTAGACTTCTTTGGGGAAATTCACCCATCCTCCTCAACCCAGCATAAGTGGATTTTGATAGCAACTGATTACTTTATTAAATGGATAGAAGCCATCCCTTCTAGACAAGCCACAAACTCTATCATCATGTCATTCCTTGAAAACAATATCCTCTCTAGATTTGGATGCCCCCAAAAGCTCATCACTGATAATGCAGTTGCTTTTAAATCCAAGAAAATGATAGACTTTTGTAACAGATATCACATTACCCTTGGCCATTCCACTGCCTATTACCCTCAAGGTAATGGACTTGCAGAATCCTCAAACAAAAGCCTTGTCAATATCATCAAGAAACTGATAGAAGACAACAAGAAGACCTGGAACAAAAAGTTGGTCCATGCCGTATGGGTAGACAGACTAACTACCAAAAAATCCATTGGTACATCTCCTTATCATCTAGTATATGGAATGGATGTTGTTTTTCCATCCTCTTTAGGAGTATCGGTGATGAAAATGATTCAAGAGTTGCAAGTGGAACCAAATGAAATCCAAAGGAGGATAAATCAGACAATACACTTGCAACAAACTAGAGAAGAAGTCTATGTCAAATCACAAGTGATCCAGGATAAAATCAAAAAGATTTTTGACAAGAAAACTAAAGCTGATGATTTTTACATAGGTGACAAAGTACTTAAATGGGATTCTAGAAGAGAAGAGAAAGATTAACATGGCAAATTTTGTTTCTTATGGCAAGTCCCTTATATCGTTTATGGTTACAAAGGTAACAATGTATTTTCCTTGAGACAGTTAGATGGAACAAATCTACCAGGATGACTAGTCAATGATAGAATGTTGAAGCATTACTTATCCACAGATTAACAATAGTTCATTTTACTTTTCTCTTTATATAGAACATTGCAGAGTTTAGATTGGATTGGATGGTAATCTTTTTAGGTTGAAGCCTGAAGAGAAGATCCTGCGCTTTGAAAGGTGTACGATCATATCTATGAATAAAGAAGATCATAGAGGGGTAGTTACAAGCTAGCCACAGTCAAAGTTTCAGAGGCTACTAATCTTAAAGTTCTTGACATTTCACCAAGAAATGCCATCCCCATGTGGAGCCACTATTATTAGGGTCCTATAATAATAGGATTCATAATTTTGAATTGGCTATGGTTAGTCTTGTAATATTGTACATACTTTTGATTTCTGCAAATTTTTTTTCCATTTTAAAATTAAAAAACGTAAAGAGGGTATGTCTTAAAAGAATAATCAAAGGACTAAAAGAAAGAAAAAAGAGAAAAAAAAGTAAAAATATGAACCCCACAAAAAAAGAGATAAAATAGATCATGAAAGTGTGCAAATTCAAATTCCACTACCTTTTTACTTTAATTTGCAAATAACGTTGTGTTTAGCTTGTCAAAAAATGCCACAATCCATGATGGTAAAATAGTTTAATCTTGACTCATTCATGCTTTAAATTTCATGTTGATAGATATAGAATAAAGATCTAGCTAAACTGTTTAATCTTGGCAGATCAAGTGTTAGGTAGAAAATAATAATGAGCTCATTAGCTTAATCTAAGCCATTGGAAGTTGTAAGGTTAGAATTAGATAGTTTTCTTATCAAAATAAAAGGAAATAAAGGGTCAGCAAACTCAAATTCACCTATTGAAATGAAGAAAAAATGTTAGGGTAAATAAAGGGTAGGTAGAAGAAGTTTTGCAAAGTGCAAAAAGTTTCTAAGTCAAAATCACATTTATCATGCTTGATCCTATGTTTCATGTGCAGGAGAAATTGAGAAAAAGAAAGGATATTCACCAATCTTGTATAATGATTTCCCCTCATTTCACTACACCCCCACATACTTATTTGCTAGTTTCCCCCATTATCCCTTTATTACTTATAAATACCCTCCCCCCTCATTTTGACCTTTACCCCTTGGTTTCATACATTTCCATATCTATTTTCCTTCAAAAATTATTAGCTGGCAGTGTACGGGATTTCCTCATTGGGATTGTAGAAATTTCTCTATAGATTAGCTAGTTCTGATACCATGTAGAAATTCTGCAAATTCTCTACAAATCTACCTCTGAGATCTATGTAGAAAATCCGACTATAGATTAGCTCGATAATGCAATATACCAAAGCAAAATACTATAATCTACTTCTACTATCAAACTTGTTGGAGCTTAAATATCAAGCTAAATCAGAGCTGAACACATATAACCATAAGAAGAAGAATAAATGCACATGAAACACAAAAAATACTTAGGGGAAAGCCTCAGCTAAAAACCCTGCTATTTGTGTTATCATACAAGGTGGAAACACATCAAAATTATACAAAGCCTTAGCTCTCACAACTAGCCAGCTATCAGTACAATCCTCCTGAATGCTCACAGGCAATCAAAGCTTCTCTCAAGCCTTCTCCTCTACCCTCTAAGCTCCTACTTCCTTGCGCTACTTTTCGTGGGTTGATTTTCTCTAACCAAGTGGAAAACTAATCTCTCATACTGATCTCACACCCTGTCAGAATTGCACAATCCTCAAGGAACCTTACCTTAACTGCATGGATGAGTTTCCTTTATGGAAAAACACATGCAACTGATAGTAACCTGTCCTTGACATTTAACTCAACTAGATCTTTCTCGGAATAGACATGCATGAGTTTCTGATGAGAGAATCTTCAGTTATTTGGAGTAACTTGTTGAGTGCATGCATGCATCAACTGATTAATAACTCACAATTAGTTCCTCAAATAATTTGGAACTAATTTAACTAGACTTAACTCTGTAAACTGAGCTAACTAATTACAACTCAAAGACTTCTAACTTGAATTTCTCCAACTAATTAATCCATAATGAATTAATTAATTATTTCCAAGCAACTGATGAGACTAAATTCGATTTTAATTCACAATTTTAATTCAAGGACAAATTAAAATTGGAATTTCTAGATTCTATTTTTATCATTTCTTGTTGCTATTTTCAACAAGGACTATTGGTTATCATGCAACCTCCCCTCATAATCATCACCCACTCTCACAACTTAACTCAACCACCCTTTTGACTAATGCTCCTTGATGTGACATTTCAATGTGGCATGTTGACAAGGAGTTTACTTTTTGTCTTGAGGCTGAGGGTGGCCAAGTTAACTGGCCACCTCTAGCTTATAAAAATGAAAATTTTGATTTCCTACACTTTTATCATATCATACTTGGGGAAGAGTTTGGATGAGGTGCCATACTTGTGCCTTTCTTCGCTTGGTCGATGCATGCTAGAGGGTGACTCTTCTGTGCTTTTTCTTGTTCAGGTAAGTGCTCTCCCTTGGTCATCTTTCTATTGATTTCTTCTTCCTGATGTAGTTTTCTGCTTTGTTGTGGTGTGCAAGTGCTTGGTCTTTGCTGCTGCTGCTGAGCTCTTCATATGAATCACAATGCCTGCAGGGATGCTAGAGCTCTCTATTTGCATGGGTGGTGAAGGAGAATGCGGAAATAATCTATTGTTGTCATAACAAATGATGTTACAGGAGATCCTGTAGTTAATACAGGAAAGCTTGTAGCTTCCTTTTCTTCATTATTATTTTTTTTCACTTAGTGTTGTGCCTTGGGTTGAAAAACCTAATAGAGCAGAGCACATACAACAGTAAGAAATGTGCAGACAAACAATCTAAATGTTTAAACTACTGAATTGTGAAGAAATGGTATTACCCAGAGGTCCTATGTTTGGTGTCGATCCCGTAGGGTCAAAACCCTTTGCTTCTTCCGATGCCTTTAAAACCTGTAACTTATTCAAGCAAAGCATATACAACAACACTAATAGAAATCATGTTCATGATATATGTGTTAGATCATATAATAAAATGAGCAATTACACATTAATATAAGATTTATAAGCAAATCACATCATGGATCAATGCATAAACATGATAAATATCAGGAACAAAACATCATTTCTTTATTGATGTAAGTTAAATGAAAGGTGGAAAACTACAACCTGAGTCTTGCTCTAGCTCCAAGCGGAACTGTCCTCTAGATCCGTCTTGTCTTGGCCTGAACAATACTCCTCCATTGATAGACACAAGGATGTCATAAAAGGGATGAAGGACATCTTAAAAGAGGAAACAAAGGTTTCCTATAACTTGGGGAGTGCAAGAGGCACAAAGATTTCTTCAGACTCGATTAGGGATAGATCAACTATAATATCAATATATCCTCTCCTCTCCCCTTAGGCCTTCCCATGGAGGTTTATTTATACTTCTCCAAAATAGTTTTTCAATTGGGAAATAGTTGGGCCACGAGCTATAATAGGTGAGTAACAGGTAAAACCTATAAACTCTACCTGAATTTAAGGAGATTATTTATTTTTAGTGTTTTAACACATATATTTGGGTTGGGTATATATTGACCCGTGTGTACATACTTTTAACATAGGGAAAAGTAGTGTATGGGAAATAAAACATTGTTTTTTAGATTTTGGAACAAGTCTGGAAAGAAAAGGTTTCCCTAGGCCATAACCAGAGCATTAGATCTACCAAGAGTGGCAAGTGGCGCTATAAAAGATGCCCCTTAATATATGAGGTCAGAAGGGGTACATGATGGCCGAAATGTATTAAGTGTATAGAAGGAATCATGCCGAGACCGGAAAAGAGTTCACCAGAATTCAGCCTACCAAGCCAGTGAAAGAGATCATAAAGAAACTATTTTCTAAGGCAGGCATACCCATGCTCAGAGATAATAAAGCATGTCTGCATGTCAAGTACAAAAGTGGATCCAATACGCATACTAGTATAAAGGAACTGAAAATACATAGTGGATCATCCAATCATATCCAGATAAGTACATGTCTCAATATCACATATAAAGAATTGATCAATGAAGCTGAAATAAGAAGTTGATCATTGAAGTCATAAAGTTGATCCAAAAAAGTACCAAGTGAAATGGTGGAACAAATGATACTACACTGCAACTCGGGTGCCAACATATAGGATGTTACTGTAAGGAACTGCAACATATAAGGTGGATGGTGTCAACTAGTGGAAGCAAGAGCAACTGAGAAGTGAACTAAGAAATGTTGATGCAAACCCAAGGTCTTCACCGATTGCCGATCTGAAATTGATCTAAGACAAACAATAAGGTATTACAGACTCATGTGCATGGATGTGCCTATGTTATTTTATGCAACGGATCGATAAGATTGTGAAATACACATGCAATGAAGCAATTAAGGAAAACATAATAGGAAACACATATAAACACAACAACTTTAATAAGGAGTTCATCCAATACTCCTGGGCTACGTCTCGTGGTCCAGCCTTCAGTGGTGGCATCTCTATTATGTTTTCAAAGCAGAGTTTTTACAACAGTGAGCTCAAATTGATTCTCACACAACAGATACAAATTAGTAAGACTGTACTTGGATCTCCCAAGTCCCTTTTGAGTACACAGACTCTCCTTACTGACTCTTGACCTTGATTTGTCACAGTAGTATGAGCCCAATCTAAGAATCATACATGATAGGCATTACAGAGGAGTGCGCTTGAACCTCTCAAGCCTTCTCTAGAGTACACAGACTCTCTGATCCTCTTTGTCTTTGTCCTAATCTTGGCTTGATGCTACCTTTGCTTCTGTAGGTCAACTCGACTTATTCTCTCTGCCTTCGACTTACTGCCTACTGCTTATTGCTCTTAACTTTTTTTCTCTCTCTGTCAGTTTGTGGTTTTTAAGCCAATCTACTTCTTGACTGTTTGTTTCCGCTTCCCAGCTTTCCAGTTCCCTTGTCTCTGTCGTGCATAATCAATCACTATATAACGCCTCACAGGGAGGTGGCCACCTATTTCCTAATGGATGAGTGTCAATTCTCTTGGACATATTTGAAACGACCGTTTTTTATGTTAACTCCAAGAATGCCCGCGAAACACGACCTTCTGCCAACACATCGTCCATATTGGACTTCAAATCCTATGCGACCTTGCTTTATAATGTTGTCAAATCTGATCATCCATCGGAACGCGTCTCCGCCACTGATCTAGAGGCCCTAGATCCTATAGTCATCGTTCATATCGGGTGGCTAAGTAGCATGATGTTTAACCGTCTGATGTGAGTGGTTCTCTCTCTCTTCCCTAGGACATGTGGCAATCACTGTATGGCATCGGGCAGAACTCGGCTGAAACCGCTTACCACTTGAAGCCCATCTGATATGCTGCCAGTTTTGTGGAGTCCCACTCTGATGGTACCAAAAAAATATTTTCTGAGTTTTATAATTATTTCGGGTCTGGGTGCTTGGGGCTTCTCTTCACTGAGAGGTTTGCCCTACAATATGCGATTAGCGACCTTGTCGCTAATCATATATCGGAAACTATCTCCGCTGCTTAAATTTGTCCCTGCATTTACTGGTTGGTGTCAGCGTGTGTTACCATGGTTCGCCGCTCTGCGCGCTAGATCGACGACCCTCATTGATCCGCGTTGATCGCCATTGCAACTGTCTGAGGATTCCCTCCGATAGCTTGATCTTTATAAGACTTTGAATCTTTGGCATAATTTTTAGAGAGTTCATGAAAAATTAGAGAGTGTTCTAGGATCCATTTTGGATCATGCCTTCCCACTAAAAAAGATTTTGGACCACCAAAAGTTGGTTTTTAAGCATCAGTTAAGTGAGGATATAGATTCATCGCTTGCCCAATTTCTATCCATCTTGCACTGCTTGGTTTTGAACCTTTGAGTCCAATCTTGAGGTACTCAACATCCCCTCTGTGCGTAGTTCTCACGTTCTTGTCCAGAACAATATCTTCCTTCAATTCATTGAGATATTCAGGCAACAGATCATCAACAGAAGGCAATTGACTCTGCTCTTCAAGATTTTCAACTAATGAAGGTTCAAACTGTTAGAAAATTATATATTACGGAGCAATGGAACACATAAAATATTGTAGAAATATAAACACAGAAAATGCATAAAACAAGAGAGACACAGATATACGTGGTTCACCCAGTTTGGGCTACGTCCACCCTAAACAGCCAGTCCTTCTTTTCTATTATCCAACAAAATGAAGAGACACAACCTACAACAAATCCGTTGTAATATCCTCTGTTTTCTCTCATAGTCTCACCTCTTTGTTTTCCGCTCACACATCTAGAATACACATCTATCACAACCTCAAATACAATGCCCTCATACAAAGAGAGGGGTTGCCTTCTAGGGAAAAAAACCCTAAACTAAACATAAGTTCTACCATTAGATCATCCGCCTAATGAACGGCCTAGATTGACTAGAAATTACTATACTTTTACAAGGCAAATTTACATCTATTTTTAGCTTCGGGGGCTTTGCCCCCGAACCCCCGTAGGGGGATCGCTGGCCCCCAGACCCCCGCTGGGGGGACAAGTCCCCCCTGCACCCCCCCGCGTGGAGGGGTGTAAAAACTTCCTGGGGTATACATCCGGCTGAAACAAAGACCTCTGAACAATCATGCTCCACACACAACACAAACAGTCTCAAGCTTTCTGCATTAACTACTGAATAGATGTGCATGTAAGTTGGAAAATCAAGGTGAAAAGCATTCTCACCGATTTTCTCAAGTATCTTGAAAGGTCCATACCTTATTGGCTTCAACTTCTTACCTTCACCATGCATTCTGTCTTTGTTGATATATAGCCAGACTTGATCACCAACTTGGAAACTATGCTCAATCTGATGCGTATCATGCCTTGCCTTGTACTTGGCTTGGCTCTTTTCTAGTTGTTCCTGCACTATCTGGTGAATCTCTTGGATTTGTTCAATGAAATTGGTTGCCTTGTCCACATCACCATGTCCATCAAATGGTATGTCTTTACCAAAGACAAAATCCAAGGGAGACCTTGGTATGAAACCAAAACAGGTCTTGAAAGGAGATATCTGTGTAGAAGAATGTTTAGCCCGGTTGTAAGCATGTTGCACATAACACAAATGTTCATCCCAATGCTTGGGATGCTTGCTGCAATAACCTCTGAGCAACTGGATCACTATCCGGTTGACCACCTTTGTTTGGCCATCTGGTTTTGGATGAAAGCCTGTACTCTTTTTCAGTCTGGTGTCCATCAATTCCCACAGACTCGACCAAAATTTCCCAACAAATTAGGAATCTCGATCATACAATGGAAGTGGGTAATCCAAAATGAACCCATACATGCTGAAAGAACAACTTTGCTATTTGTTCAGCTGTAATCTATTTGTTACAAGGTATTAAAATACACATTTTGTTGAACCTATCCATAATAACATATAAATAGTC
>APFE031588621.1:0-11756 GCA_000404065.3 Pinus taeda
AAAGAATAAATATATATATAAGTTACACACATATAACAAGATTCTTCACTGTGGAGATTCATCTTCACCTTCCACTTTAATGAAGATTCTTGATATGTAAATAGGCTTCGTTACAGTACCATGGTCTAATACTATGGCTTATCAATACCACTTTCCTAAAAATTCTTAACTCATTTCATATGTGTAAAGCTTAACATTATATTTTAATTAAGGCAAAATATTTCTTTAGATCAAATTCATAGTTAAACATATCAATTTAAAAGTATGTACAAACCTAGTTTTCCTGGCTAATGTTGATTCCCATATGATGTCACTTCATGGGTGAATCTGAGCCCTGTGCTTCTGTTACCGAACCAACCAATTCCTCCCTGCCTATCTAGGATCAACCTCTCTAGCTCCCAAACCCATAATATTTTGAGATCGAAGCCTTCTAGGCCTCGTGTCCAAAACTCCATGATGGCATATAGTGTGCATTTTTTATTTATTAATGTTTTTAATTTGTATAAAAGTGATAATTTTTTTTCTTGTGATCATCGTTGTGAGCATTATCTCACTAGGTTGATAGGGTGTGTGATTATATTTGTTGTGTTTGTCGATATGTTGTGTAGCATATTTTTATTTGTTTGGTTTCAAAATTGTCATTTTGTATAATTAGTTCAATCATATAATTTAAATGAATGGAAAATGTGAATAGACATCAATCCATAATATGCATCAAAACAATTATTTCATGGTACATCCCACATTGTTAAAATTCAAAAAATCATAAAAATGAACTAAATGATAATTTTATTTTAAATTATTTATTATTATTAAAAAGAATAAATATATAAGTTATACACACACAGAGACATAACAAGATTTTTAACCGTGGAGATTCACCTCCACCCTCCATTTTAATGAAGATTCTTGATATGTAAATAGGCTTTGTTACAATACCATGGTCTAATACCATGGTTTATCAATACCATTTTCTTAAAAATTCATAACTCATTTCATATGTGTAAAGCCCAACATTATATTTCAGTTAAGGAAACATATTTCTTTTGATCAATTCATAGTTAAACATACCAATGAAAATGTATGTACATACTTGGTTTTCCCAGCTAATGTGAATCCCCGGATTACGTCACTTGATGGGTGATTTCCATGCCTATCTATTATCAGCGCTACGACTCCCATACCAATAAGACTTCAAGATCAAAGTCTTCTATCTCTCGTGCCTAAAAATCCAAGAACAACACCCAAGTCTCGTAGCTATAGATGAACCCTAAGCCCCAAGGCTTGTCCCTCAATTTTCTTCCCACTATCAAAGTTTCTCCCTAACATATTCAAATTTTCCTCATCTCCCCTTTTTCCATTTCCCACACAAAAAATGACCCCCTCATTCTCAATTTTGATTTCTTTAAAAGGGGAAGGTTTCTTCCTCTTGAAATATGTAACTAGGTTCGATCTTCATAAGGACATATGTAATCATTATTTTATGTATTTGTTGTAAAGAGAAAAATAAATTTATTATTGTCATTATTGAGACATGGGTTTCATGCTCAAGGGAAATTTATTTTTATATTTCAAGCACACATTGAGTGATTCTAGGGCTTTTCATAGAGTCTACAAGTCAACTGAGTTTTTTTCATGTATGGACGACCTTCTTGGGCATGTTACATATTGTAAATAAAATTTATTTGAGTCAAAAATAGAGTTAAAGTCCCTCTAAGACCTAGTAAATGTGCGCACAACAAGTCGGCTTTCACAAGAGACAAGTCAACCTAAGGATAGTGTCAACTTCGCCTACAAGATGCAACAAGAAGACTATATATATAGGACTCAACCTAATTTTAAAATGACATCAATAAATTTTGTTGAAGCAAAAGAAAAGAAAAGGATACCTAGTGAAGTGAAGGAGAATCTAAGGAAGAAGAAAATAAATTTTTTAAGGATTGCTTTTGGGCCATTCACCTCACACGTGTGAGATATTTAGGGATGCCTTCTATTGTAGAAGTACCGAATTACAATCACACAAGGAAGATGAGATTTATCTCTCAAGAAGTCTCCATTGGAGGTCGAATTTCCTAAGAGAAGAAGCCATCCTAAGTGAAGGAGAAAAAGAGGGTAAAAACACCTTATTCTTCCACATGTGAAAAAACTAGGGTTTGTGCAGTAGCCAAAAATTCTAGTATGAGTTGCAGGATCAAATTTGAGGTCGAAGCAAAACGTTGCAACAATTGTGAACCTAGATTGCTTAGGTTGACTTCACTAGAATAAAGTTCTTCAAAGGGTAAGTTTGACTTGGTATTGGAGGGATTTGGTTAAGGTTCATAGGCCTTGGAAGTCCTCATTTCAATTTCTATAAGAAGAGAAGAATTCTTGTGGGTTTTCCTCTCAAGAGGAGAGGTTATAGCCTTGTCTAATCACCTATATCTTGTGTCCTCTTGTCTCATTGTTCTTTATGATTTGGTATCTATTTGATGATAAGAAGACTAATTATAATCAAGTGAAAGAAGAATCTAATTAAGTAAAAATACATCATAAGCAAGTATTAAAGTAAGAGAAATCATCTAATTTGTTTGCCCTAGATTTGTTAAGATAAAAGCTAAGGTGACAAGACAAGGAAAGGCAGCTTCTATAAGGACTGTCAAAAGGTATATCAAGAAATATCAAGGTATCAAAAGAGGACATCGAATCATCAAGAAGGGATACATAAACGCTAAGAAATATAAGGAGCTTCAAGAAGGAACATTCATTACATCTAAAGGATCACCACAACTCAAAGAGAACAAGATGAAAGAATATACTTTCAAGAAAAACCCTACATCCACTCAATCAATGAAATACTCTACATTTGAAGCACCCTATAAAGCCTCTGCATCCTTCACCATTATCCAAGAAAGAAAGAAGAAAAATTTTCATCTTCAAGGAAGCAAACATGATCATAAAATTATAGAAGGCATCAAGTTCAAGATATCACCATCAAAGGAGAATATTCACTTGACAAGTAAGTATCCTTATATTTATGACTAAATATATTATCAAAATGACTTCATTCTACAAGGAGAGTAATAAATTGGTTGGGTCATGAAATTTCCTGGCATGGAAGAACATGAAAAATTTGATCCTCATAGAAAATGAAGTCATTGGACATGTTAAGGGTTCAATCACTAAACCACCAGAGGAATAAGTTAAATATATAGAAAAGTATATGAAGGGGAAGATAAGGACTCAAAGAATCCTTATAGAATCAATCAAGGATTCTCTCATCCCTTGTGTAGAAAAATTGGAGAAGTCAAAAGACATCTATGACAAACTGGTAGAATTATTCTCAGTAAGCACTGTAGGAGAAGTGATATCTTTGATAACTGAGCTATATAAGATGAAGGTATCAAAGGAATAAGGGATAGCCTCATATCTTATGAGGGTGTCACAAATAAGAGGCCAACTGCAAGAGTGGGGGGAAATAACATCAATCAAAGAGATGACCATTGTGGTGCTCAATGCACTACTAGATAAATGGGGAAACTTGGTATCAACCATCTATGGAAAGAAGGAAGCCACCCCATTTAGTGAAGATTGGTCATTGTGTAAGATTGAAAAAATGAGGTTGAAGGGAAAAAGTGATGTAGGACCAAGTGAACAAGTTCAACCATTTGTCGCCATGGCTAGGAGAAAAGGAAAGTTTGGGAATTTTGGTCCTCAGAAAAAGAAGAAGATCGATATGTCAAAGATCCAATGTTATGGCTATTAGGAATATGGGAATTTCAAGAGAGATTGTCTAAAACTCAAGAACTTCAACAATAAAAGGAAATAAATGAATTAATCCCATGTCACTAAAGAAGTGGAAGAACCTAAGAAGAAGAAATCAAAGAAGGAGGAAGTGAAATATCTCCATTATCACTGATATAATCTCCTTCATTTAGTTATTTTCATGTTTTGAAAGATAGCTATCATGGTAGAAAACATTGTAAGTATGATAGGATGCATCATATTAGGATATGGCACCATATTAGAAGCATACAATTGAAGCAAGAGATTATTATAGAAGCTTGAAAGGATAGTTGAAGCTAGAAAGGAAGTAGATCTTGGCAACCTTACTGGAAGCATAAGTAGTATATATGATTGAAATAAAGTCATCTATCATCATAGAAGATAAAAATAATTCATCATACATCATAATCATTAGAAAGGAGCATTTGTAGGATAAGATAATAAAGATCCTATGTTGGAATATTCATTAGAAGGTTCACCTTTACTTGGAAGAAGCAAGTGTCTTGCTGATTATTCCACCTTGTGTGGGATCCATTGTTTATAATGATGATATGGTGACAAAGGAGTATAGCATGTCAAAATAGTTGAATAAATTTCAATAAAGAAAAGTAAGATACCGAAGGAAGTCTAGATGACCAAAAGTAGAAAAGAGATATGTATATATTTGATTGATTAAGTCATGTCATAATGTAGTTGTAGATAGCAATAAGAAGGATATATTCCTTTGATAAGATGCATAAAGGCATATGTATTTAGCCAATTCACATATTTACAAGATTAAATCAACATAATATGTCCTCATATGGAATATGAGGTTGTTGGAAAAGATGAAGGAACTATGTATAGAAGTTCCTGGGAAGAATATGTGAAGAAAGGAAGAGGATTTCATGAGAAATGCAACTATGGTTGCATGAGATAAGAAAAAATGATCAACATCCAATGAATAAAATATTTGGCTCAGACATCTCCATGGAGAAGGTATAAAGACTTTGATAAATTTTGTAAAGGAAGGAGACCATTGACATTAAATGTCTTGGAGATATGCTTATGAATGTGCAAGATGTTGATGTTACAAGCAAGCATAAGTCATGATGAAAGGCCATCATAAAAGGTAACCTTGATTTGATGTTCATTTTGATTTTTGAATAGCATATGGTTAAGGAGAAACAGGGCTACCAAGAGAGAGTTTTAGATGTCACCTACAACCTACAATGGATCGAAGATACTAAAAGTAACATGACTTGGAAAATGTAGCTGGATGAAGAAAAGCCAGATGTGGATGAGAATATCACTTTCCAATGAAGAGAAGGATGACATGAATGATATGGTTCATGAAGGAAATCAATGCATGGTTTATGCCCTATGAATAAAACCTAAAAGATGAAGGCTCCATATTGATGAAGATGAAATTCATGACATCAAAAAGAGGAGCGATACAATCAGTTGAAGGTACCATGATCTCCACCAAAGATCATAGAATTGTTGTTAGAAATAAGTCCCTAGTTAAGAGGGAGCTTAGAGAAGTCCCTGGATAAGAGGGAGCTTAGGTATATTCATTTTATAGGAATGAGTATATATTCCCTAGATGAGAGGGAGATATAGACACATATTTCTTGTCTTCATATTGTGAGGAAAGAATGGAGGATTGAGGAAGCATATGACATTGATTTTGATACTCTTTGAGGATGTTTTAGGTCATCCAATAGGAAAGAGTAGTCGAAGAGGAAATTTCTTCAGGATGTGTTATTCCAAGATAGGAATTGTACTAAAAGGACATACCATGTGAACACCCTGGTGGGGTATGTGCCTTGAGAGACAATGATGATGGTGTATATTAGTCGTTGGTCTCGCCAACATTGTGTTCTAATATTATGGAGAGATAGAACTATTAGTCAAGGCCTTGCTATGTGACAATGTTGGTTTGTATGATGAGATGATCTAGCATAACCTAAGGAAGTAGCTTATGAGATGGCTTACCAATCCAACCCTCCTTATGACAATTTTCTAGTTTGAGAATGTCCAAGTACCTTGTATGGATTATAAATACCCCTAGTTAAGAGGGAGTGTTGAAATATGTAATAGGATTGGTATTCATAATTAGGATATATGTAATCATGATTTTATGTATTTGTTGTAAAGAGAAAAATAAATTTCTTATTTTCATTCTTGATGCATGGGTTTCATGCTCAAGGGAAATTTATTTTTATAGGTCAAGCACCCATTGAGTGCTTCTAAGGCTTGTCATTGAGACTACAAGTCAATTGAGTCATTGCAATATATGGGAGATCCTCTTGGGATTGTTACATATTGTAAGGAAAATTTATTTGAGTAAAAAACAAATTCAAAGTCCATCCAAGACCTAGTCAATGTGCAAGCAACAATTCGACCTTCACAAGAGACAAGTCACCCTAAGGACAGACTCAAGCTGACCTACAAAATGAAACAATAAGACTATATATATAAGACTCAACCGCATTTTCAAATAACGTCGATCAAGTTCTTGGAAGCACAAGAAAACAAAAGGATACCTAGTGAAGGGAAGGAGAATATAAGGAAGAGGAAAACAAAGTTTTTAAGGATTTGTTTTGAGCCATTCACCTCATGCGTGTGAGATATTTAGGCTTTCCTTCTACTACAAAAGTACCAAATTACAACCACACAAGGAAGCTGAGATTTGTCTCTTAATAACTCCCTATTGCAAGCCAAGTTTCCTAGGAGAAGTCATACCAAGCGAAGGAGAAAAACAGGGTACAAACACCTTATTCTTCCGCACGTGCAAAAACTAAGGTTTCCGTAGTAGCCAAAAATTGCAGTCTCTATTGTAGATCTGAAGTTGAGGCCGAAGCAAAAAGTTGCATCCGTTGTGAAATTGGATTCACTTTGGCCGACTTTTCCAGAATAAATTTCTTCAAAGGAGAAGTTTGACTTGGTCATGGAGGCATTTTGGTCAAGGATCATAGGTATTGGAATTCATCATTTGAAGTTCTATAAGAAGAGAAAATTTCTTTTGGATTTTCCTCTCAAGAGACGAGGTTTTGGCCCTAGTTTACTGCTTATTTCTTGTGTTTTCCTATCTCACTGTTCTTTATGATTTGGTAATTGTTTGATGATAAGAACACTAATTATAATCAAGTGAAATAAGAAGCTAATTAAGTTAAGTAAAAATACATCACAAGCAATTATCAAATTAGGAGAAATAATCCAATCTGCTACCTCTATATTTCTCTACACTTCCTTCTCAAGAAAACCCCCTTCCCTTATCCATAAAAAATGCATATCTTAAAGTTCGAGTTTGTCACCTTTCATTTATATTAATGAGCTCTTAAGTTATTGAGTCTGTTACCAGTCCTTTTAAATAAAATATATTTATTAGATGAATTTTATTTATGGTCGGTTATTGTCCTTTAAAATTACACACACACACATACACACACATATATATATATCTGTGTGTGTGTGTATATATATCTCTGTGTACACACACACACACACACATATATATCTGTGTTAATATATGTCACCTTTCATTTATATTAATGAGCTCTTAAGTTATTGAGTTTGTTACTAGTCCTTTTAAATAAAATATATTTATTAGATGGATTTTATTTATGGTCAGTTATTGTCCTTTAAAATTACACACACACACTTACATATATATATATGTGTGTGTGTGTGTGTGTGTGTACACAGATACACACACACACACACATATATATAAGGTAGCTTTTATTTATGGCTCTAAGTTGGTTACTATCCTTTCAAAATAAAATATACATTTATTAGGTGAGATCTCATTTAAGTCTGTTACTTTTCCTATCAAGAGCCCTTATGTCTTGTCCAAAACTTCATTGACGTCTCTTAATCTTGCCTAATTGTTGTAATATTTTTTATTTAATTAAAATTTATTAATGATTCTTAACTTAATATATTTTATTATAAACTTTGATAATTAGGTATTAATAAATATTTTTAACAATTAATTAATTTACCCTACACTTAAATAGTTTACATAATCAAGCTAGTGTGTTCTTGACAGTGTTGGACCTACTGTTGAGTCCCAAACCTGCACTTCCCTATATACCCTTTCAGGCTTCCTTTTCCATTTACTTCATCCACCCAGCTGTCAAATCATTGCATATTAGTCTAAAAAGAGCTTATGAAATGGTTTCCTAACTATGTTTATGACTGTTGTTTGATTTATATTTTTTGTTCAAACAGCTGCGGAAACTTGTCACTTTCCGCAGCCAGCCCAAGTTTCCGCCACCATTTTGTCAAAGGCTATGTTACAGGTGTCCAATGGAGAAACCAGCCACATGGGCAGGATGCAAGTGACGTGTACATGGAGTGTGCCCCTCAAATCAGCCAAATCACTCATAAACGGTCATGGTCAATGACGGTCAAAGGAAGGGCCAAATGAGGAATTTTGCGGTGGCACGACTCTAGTTTGCCCACGTGAAGGTTTGCGTGGCACAATCCTTAGTTTTTGAAGGTACTGGCATAACTGTCGATCAGCCCGTGAATTGAATCGAGCAGCCACCACTCCATGGATTCAACTGCCATAATAACCATAACGCTAGATCTCAGGCCGTGGAGATTTACGTGTCTCTTGGCAGCATAAAATCTAGGAATTAGTTGCAAGCATTTTCACTTATAAATAACGCGTTGATATACGCTGGATAGTTAGTTTTTGAGATGTAATTTTGACTGTTGTTATCAGCCCACTGTACTGCACTTTACTTTGTTTTATTACTGCACTTTAATATATGAGAAGACAACATTCCTGAATTCGATTTGTGACTAAGTAATTGGCTGGCCGAGGTTACAGAGGGCCCCTGTACACCAAAGCTTTGTATAGTTTCTTACTTTCTTTCATTTACTATTTTTATAATCATTAATTGTATATATTTTGTGCTATTTTGATGTTCATTGCTGTCCATATTTCCTTTATGTTTTTTTCCATAACTGTTAGCTGATCAGTGCTTCTTTTACAGGTTTTTGTAGGCAGCCCGGGCAAATTTACATATTTTTGATAACTACTGACATGAGATCATATTGTCCTTTCTGCTGATTTTCATTTACTAAATTTAATTCCAGCATTGTCATTTCTTTCAAGTTTTGTTTTGCTTAATTACTTTTCTGCCATTTAGACATCATATTACTTACCTGTTTATGATTTCCTTTCTATAGCCAAGCGACTCAATTAGTAAGGAATCAAAATATTACTTGTTGTAGTGTGATTTAGTTTGCTTTCCTGCAAGTTAGAGATTGAATTACTTATGTCATTTTCAAAAGTTGAAATATGAATGAGTAGTTAAATCCTAGTTTCCTTTTATGCAATTTAATTTCCTGCAATTTAGATATTATAATACTCAGCTTGTTTATTATTACTTCCTATAGCCGGAGTGAGTCGAAAAGTGAAGGGTCAGAGTATGGGTTGAAGTAGTGTGATTTAGTTTGCTTTGCTTTCAGTCGTTGAGTTGCTTTAAGTTCAGTTTTTATTTTATTTTTCATACAACAGTAAGGATACTGGGCCATTGTCACTAGTTCATTATTTTGGTACATTTACTTCTTTTGAGAATTGATTTCATTACAGTCAGTTTGGAAACCTTCTTTTTGAGAACTTTTAAGTTTGGAAAATCATTGTAGAAATCCCATTAACCATCCATCACTTAATTTTCAATTTCCGTCATACTCACACTAAGGGAATCCACAGAAGATAACCCAAAAACAAAACTAAAAACTCAAAACGAAAAAAGACTAAAGAAAAAGTTAATCTTGCACAAAATACATGCACTTCACTTCAACAATTTACGACTCGGATTGTGACATTTTAATACGAAATTTAGGACATACTAAATTGACCAAACATTTTGGCGCCGTTGCTGGGGAAGTGAAACTAGGTAGCCAATTTCTTAAAAAAAATATATAAATAAAAAAAAAATTCAAGGAAGGAAAATTGATAACCTCTCAGAGTATGCTCTCCTCTTGCACGTAATGTGACCTGTAGGATCAGAAAAGAGAAAGTTATTGGTTTAATAGTTTCTTGAGTATGCTCTCTTCTTGCACCTAGAGTGACCTGGAAGATTAGAAAGAGAATTATTAGCCCGACTTGAAGAAAAATAAAAAATGACATGCATAAAGCAAGAGATTCTAGGGGAAGGTTTTTAGCTAGACCCAAGAGTTCGATTTTCACAACTCCATCTACTTCAAGGAATAGACAAGAGACACCTCCATCATCTCCAACTCATACTCCTAGCCTTAGGATTCCTGAAGTTCAAGAGGCAGTAGTTGAATTAGGATACTCTCCCACACCATCCATCGAATCTGAATTAGGAAAAGATCCTTTATTTCCTTATATAGGGAGACACATTGTAATTGAAGAAGTAGAATCAACTGAGAAAGAAGAGGGAGAAATTCCTCCTCGTTCGCCATTAGTAGAGGAACCAGAGGACTCTGAAATCTCTGAGGAAGCTATCATGATAGAGGAGGTAGTTAACGGATTTGGTAGAGGTAGAGGTAGAGGAGGGGGAGGAGGAAACAATGGAGGAGGTAGAGGTAACAATGGGGGAAATAGGGATGGAGATAACTCATTCGGATTTCCTATAGTCGATGAGGATTCTCGAGAAACAATGAAAACTATTTCACCATATGTCCTCCCAAACTTTCATGGGTTAAGAAATGAGGATCCTGAAACATTTCTATTTGAGTTTGAGGTCGTGTGTCGAACTTATGATTATCTGGAAGACTCTCAAAAACTCAAACGGTTTCCTTCAACATTGAAAGGAGCTACTTTGAAATGGTTCATGCGATTACTCACCCAATCCATTAGGACTTGGAATGATATGAAACAAACATTTTTGGATAGATACCTAGACTATTGCATGCCCACCAATCATAAGGACAAGGTATTCAAAATGGTACAAAAAAAAGATGAAAACTTGGAGGATCTACTTGAAAGATTTCAGTATAACCTCAAAAGAGAAAAAATGAGTAACCTCGATGAAGAAACCTTGAAAGCCCTTCTATTAAAATCCATTAGAGATGAATGGATAGATATTTTGAACATGATGGGAAAAGGAGATATATCTCAACTTCCACTTCACGATATAGCAGAGCTATGTGTCCATCTCTCAAGGGGAAAATCTAAAACTAGAAAAGGGCCTAGAGATCCTTCTCTCATCAGGGCAAACAAATCGCAACTTGGACAGTAAGTAGGGCTGAGATTGGCATAATGCTTGATGCAAGTTCAAACCTGATATCTTAGGGAGTCTTGTGAGCAACCTAGACACTCTTAAGAATACAACAATAAGCAACAGCAGAAGTTGAAGCTTTGGCCACTTTTTGCCAAAAATGGGTAGAAAGAACATGCCTCTAAAGGGAATGTCCCTGGATGCAAAGTTGTAGAAACATGTGTGATTTGTTCAGAGAATCATGAGACCAAGGATTGTCCTTCAATTCCTGGGCTCAAAGCTGTCTTTCAAGAAGATCCAAATACAATTGAGTCTCTCTGTTATGTTGCAAGGATACCTTGGCAAGGGCAACAAAACCAAGGGTTTAACAAATCTATGAACTTTCAAACCCCACCAAATTGGAATCCTTGGCAACAACCTTGGCCGCAACCACGAAATCCATTTCAATCATGGGTACAAGGCATGGAAAATCCTTATGGGAAATTTGCTCAATTTTATCAATATCCTCCATCTTTTCAAAACCAAAAAGCTCCACAACTTCCAAATCAAAATCCACAACTATCATTGCCATTTCCACAACAACAACAACCTTCTCAACAGAATCCAAATTCTCAGCTCTTGCTTCCATTTAACCAGAAGCCAAATCAACTTCCTTCCCAGCCATTGCCAAACCCCAATAATAAAAACCCTCAAAATGCTTACATAATAGAAGGTCAACAATTTCCTACTTATATGATTGTTCCTCTCAATGATGTACAACTCAGATCTGGTAGAGTCTTAGATAAACCTTCTATAGATGTCCAA
>APFE031588629.1:47111-84769 GCA_000404065.3 Pinus taeda
TGCCTAGTGACCAAATTTTGCTTGAAGACTCACTGAAATGACAAAATTTGACCTTGACACTTTAAAATCACTTTGTAAGAGCATATTTGATCACTGGAGGAAGGCTGGAAAGACTGAAACTAACACATTCAACATAACATAATGACAAAAACTTATGAATGGAGTCAGGTGATACCACGATGTGAGGACCAATGATACCACGGGTTTGCCAATGTTATATGTAGGCCAACACTATATACCACCGTGGTTATATATTATTCAATGGAGGGAGGTCAGTGTGTTATACCGCAGTTATATATTAAAATGCGTTTATATATTAAAAATCGTAGCTATTAAAAATTATGAGTGGGAGCAGAGTGTATCGACTAGACAAGAAGTATGGTGCAGAGTCAGGTAGCATGGGCAGTGTAACACAATACAGTGGCATGAATATGAACCTTTGAGCACAAATAGAGGAGTTGTGCACAGACAACACACAGTTGCACAGTAAAAAAAAATAACACATAACCATGAACCAACACATAGTCATGCTAACAACACAGTCCGGCCAATGACACAGTTCACAGCCTAAAACCAGGAGTTGGCATACCATTCACCTCGATATATCGATGAGCTCGATGACGTTCTTGTAGAGGATAATTAGAATACCAGAAAACACCTCCTTCTTTAATGCACTAGCCCAAAGAATGAAAATGCAGTCAAAAATTCAACGTTCAACCAAATGCATAGACTTGGAATTAACACACAATTAGATAAAATGCAAAGGGACATAGGATAATGGCATAGATTAGAAAATATGACAGAATGCAAAAAAATGCAGAAGGGAGTTACAAGGGAAAAAGGGATGCCAAAAATGGGGTTAGCTCTGATACCATGTCAGCCCAGGAGGTAACTCCTCAAATGAATTGTGTTTTTCCATTAAGGTTGACCATAGATATATACATGGAGGGAGAGACTCTTGGGGTTCAGCTCCCAGTGTCTCTTCACATTTCCTATTCTCCTTATTTTATATTTACATTATTTTACATATATTCACCCAATCCCAATGATTTGGTATCAACAACAGAAATCCAACTACTACACCAATATGGAATTAAATTCTAGATGTCGCCAGGTTCAAGTCAAAGAAGAAGATACCTGGAAAATTGCCTTCAAAACTAGGCAAGGTTTATATGAGTGGTTAGTAATTTTGTTTGGCTTATGTAATTCACCAACTATATTTATGATTGTAATGAATGAGATATTGTGCCCTTTTAATAGCTTCATCTATTATTTTCTATTTCAATGATATACCAAAATACATTGCAACTTGGGAGGAGCACATCTCACATTTGGTGCAAGTGCTAGAGACATTAAATAAGTACCAGTTGCTAGCAAATATCAAGAAGTGTATCTAGGGTATGTGATAGGTGGAGGAGAGATGAAAACATATCCTGTCAAGATGGAGGCCATCATGAAATGGCTAGTTCCTACTAATGTTTCTAAGGTTAGAAGTTTTATTGGGGACAACATAGTACCTGAGGAAATTCATAACTTCATTTCAGTGGTAGTTGTACCGCTCCATGCCATTATAACAAGTGGCAAGACTTTTTAGTGGGGAAGGGTCAATAGAGGGATTTTGAGGAGCTAAAGAAGAAGATCATTCAAGCACCAGTTCTAGCATTACGAAACTTGTATCCCATTGAAGTGGAGATAGATGCGAGTGGGTATGTTATGGGAGAATTCTTGATATAAGGAGGAAATCATATATGCTATCATTCTAAAGTATTTGATGGGGAAGTTCTTAACTACCCTACCTAAGATAAGGATTTATATGCCCTTATGCAAGATGTGAAGAAGTGGAAACACTATCTGATGGGAAAGGATATAGTGATCCACATAGATCACTAGACACTACAATATCTGCAAGCCCAAAGTAAGCTACAACATACCATGCACTACAAGTGGATAGGGTTTCTACAACAATTTCATTTAGTGATCAAGTACAACAAGGGAAGCACAAAAAAGTTGGCTAACATGCTTTCAAGGCCACCCATGTCAAAGAGCATAGCTTTGGGAACTCTGTTGCACATGGATCCATTCACCCATGATGCATACATAGAGACATATTTAGAGGATCCGAACTTCAAGTATGTGTTTTAGCAGTTGCAGAGTGAGAGTTAGGTGCATGATGGTGACAACATATATGACTATCATCTCCATGATAGGTTACTTTACAAGTTGGATAAGTTATGAGTTACTAAAAGTGAGTGATTACAATTTATTAAAGAGGTTCACATATCCGAGATTGCAAGAAACTTTGGTGTAGGGAACACAGTGGCCAACTTGTAGAGGTATGTGCATTGGACCAAGATACAAGAAAATGTAGCTAGGTTCATAAGAGGATGCACACTTTATTGTATCATCAAGCCAAGTAAGAGGTAACATGTTTTATATCATCCCTTACATGTCCCCACTCATCCCTAAGAAAGCATTTCCCTGGACTTTATGGGAGGTTTACCAACAACCAAGAAGGGACATGACTACATATTTGTGGTAGTTTATTAGTTCAATAAGATGTATGATCTGATGCCCTATAAAAAGACTATCAATGGTAAATAAGTAATGATCTTGTTCTGTGGATAGGTCTAGGTGCACTTTGGGATACCAAGGAGCATCGTTTTAGATAGGGATATAATATTTCTCAGTGAATTTTGGACTACGTTGTGGGTGAATATTGAAATGAAAATGAAGAGGCATACAACATTCCATCCATAGATAGATGGGCTAACAGAAATAGTCAACAATATTTGGTTTATATTTTGAGA
Organism: Pinus taeda; assembly: GCA_000404065.3. Classification (NCBI taxonomy): domain Eukaryota; kingdom Viridiplantae; phylum Streptophyta; class Pinopsida; order Pinales; family Pinaceae; genus Pinus; species Pinus taeda. The sequence goes on from APFE031588629.1 coordinate 49,919, forward strand.
GGTTATAACCAAAATCATTTTAAGAACTGAGATGAAAATCTAGTATATATACAACACTCTTATAATAGAGCAATCCACACTTTTACTAGTCAGTCCCCATTCGAAACATGTTTTCGATATTATCCACCTAAACCTTTAGATATTGCATATGGGGAAGTAAGGAGTGAGGGAATATCTTACGCAGAATGCTTTGAGCACTACAAATTTTGCTGAGAATATCAAGAAGATCCATATACAAGTACATGAGACACTACATAAGTCCCGGGAAAAATATAATCCCATGCATGATGAGCACAACATAGAGAATTCATTCAAGATGGGAGGCAAATTATGGTTACATTTGAATAAGGAGAGCCTACAAGGTCCCAGTAAGAAAATCAAGACTTTGCACTATGGTCCCTTTGAGATATTTGAAAAGGTGGGAGGTAACACTTATGGACTCAATCTACGTACATGCATGCATATGTACTCAGTTGTGAATGTAGAGAATATGAAACTCTATGAGCCTTGCATGCTAGATTGGTAAGAGGAAAAAGTGCTACCTTCTGTAGAGGATTTGGCGTTAGATGCTTAGGTAGAGTTGATAGAGGATACAATTTTTCAAAAGAGGTCTAGAACTACAAGACAAGGGAAGCATAACCTTCGAAATATTGGGTTGAAAGGACAATTTCAAGGCAAGGCTAAATGGTACACTCAAGGGAAGGTGGAGGAAAATTTTCCTCACCTCATTCAATAGAATATTTTGGGGACCAAAAGCCTCCCAAAATGGGGAGGTGTGATCTAGATTAGATCATTATACTTTTTATCATCCATCTCAATGCTTTCAAAGTATACAAAGTGGAGGGATCATCTCACATGATCATTTTTTTGGCATTATGGATAGTTTGTTGGCCTTGATGTCAACCTGGATCATGATCTTATCACACTCTTACTAATTGTAGAGGTGTTGCAGGAGGATGTAAAGGTGCTTGTAAAAGTGATGTCTTATGATGATGATGTTTTACTAAGGTGTGTATGATGTTTTCAGAGGCTTTACAAGTGTTAGAGAAGCAATGTAGACAAATGGAAAAGTTTTGCGCAAAGAGGAGGTGATTTTCCCTCAATTAGAGCATATTTTGTGGGAGATAGTTATGCATAGAGAAAAGTTACTATATCTTCATTGGGTTTCCCATACCGTGCCTTCAAATATTTTCTCTAGGAACCAACATTATCCCCGTGAAGATGCTTTTAGCTAAAGAAAACTAAAAAATCATGGACCAAACCACTGAATTTCCCAAGGTAACGATGCAATCAAAGGGGTTTAATGTCTATTTGATCCAATCAACAAATTCCATGAACAAACCAATGGCTTTTTGTGTGGAAATCACAAGGAGGAAAGACTATAAATACCGAAGGACATCAGTCAATGTGCAAGTGTGGTGATTGATCTGAGCATTTTGAAGACTAATTTCTCTATGGATCGATCCAAATCAAAGAGAATGGATGTGATTGAATGCTTATTTATTTTTTATGCATCTGAGTCTTTTTTGTTTTGGAACAAGTTAGAAGGAGTTCGTAATTGAAGTGCATTTTCTCATTTGTTTTTGGAATTGGTCTAGATCTATGTATTTTTATTTTTTGTCTTGCACATGTATTGATATGATATGAGGAAGATTGAATGATTGAATTTTGATCTGAAGCACTATGCCAAAAACTTGACTAAGAACTAAAGCTTTGATTGATCATAATATGGTCCTCTCACTGTATGAACGCATAGAATTATTTGACTAATATTTGTTGAGATTGTACATAGAGGTGAGATTTCCCATCGATCTAGTATGTATATTGCTTGATTTGTTCAAGGATTGAGTGAATAGTATGCACAAGAACTAGATCTAACTCTGAACAAAATACATCAAAGTTGTTGATGAAATTATTGTGGCTAATAGTATAAGGAATATGATTGGGCTGAGGATAGAGTACAAACCATTCAGTATATTTGTTAGATCGATTTTGTCTTTACAGGGGTAAATGGTCTAGAATGCCATTTTATGTATGAATGGTTATGTTTCCATGTATTAGGGACAGATAATTTTAGGCAGGTTTGTTATTCTAGTATGATTTATTTGGTATAACTATATTAGTTGGTGACATAGCATTGAATCAAATAAAACACTTGTGAAAGACAAAGAATGTGCAGATTTGATGAGGTAATGTGCCTATGAGATGCCATCACTATAGGACTGACAATGTGATAATGCAGGAATTGTCATCGTTAATTGAAGGTAGAGTTATTATTGTGATGTTGGTTAGCTATTGAAAGTATTGTTGTAGAGATATTCATAGTTATTTCATGAGTTTTTCATGAGAAATGAGCTAATACATTTGTTGCAGAGATCATAATATAAAGTAATTATGCTATATCATTTTGTTCTAAGCTGTTAGTCTGAGTTTGATAGCAGAAGTGTTGTTCATGGTGCTAATTAATGGGTTGTAGGGTTATTGTTTCATAGTTGCTACTAGGTTTTTTCATTGTTGATGGGCAGAAAGGTTCGAGTAGAGGTTGATGCAAAGTTATGTATGGTTGTAGTGGTATATGGTTGATGCCTTGTCTTGCAGAGACTGTCATTTCTTGCAAGGATTAGAGCCTTGATTGAACATAATTTTGTGGTTGATCCTTGTGGTATATTTTTATGCTATATCTCTTATAATTTCATTGAAGTGGTGGATGTTATAGTGCTGATGTTGTGGAATTATGCATGCTACCATTAGACTTTGTTGAGTTGATGAGCTTATTTGACTAGGTTGATATATTGTTGAGAAAAGTATATGTTGTTGATGGTCATAAGTTGATTATCATTGTGCAAAGAAAAATTGATCTAAATTTAGTTGATGTATTTGTTTATAGTTGTTATTGAGCCAGTAAGATAGCTATTGAAGGATGTCATTATAGAGCAGATTTTTTTAATTTATCAAGGATTCTAGCTATGGTATAAGGTTGATATATTTGTTTATTGATGTATCATAACTACTTATGTGTTCATGGGCATTTATGTTGCATTGAGTTTGAGTTTTATATCTTTCTATGATGTATGTTATTGATTGTATGAGGGTGGTTTGTTTTGTTTATGGTGAGTGAATTGATGAGCTGAGCTCAGGCATGTATTGATGAGCATGAGTATGTTCACACATGTTATTGTTATCAGTAAATTTTATCATTGTATGAGCATAGGATTTATATGCTTTCCATTTAGAGTACATTCTTCTGGTTTGAGACATGTTATCATTAGGGTTTGGTTTTTCATTGATGTTCTAGCTAAGTGAAGAGGCATAGTTTGATTGGAGGCAGATTAATTTGCATGGGAATTAGTATAAGTTGTTGAGTAGTGTTGATATTGGATTTTGGTCATAGAACTTGATGCTACTAGGGTTTATTCCAGGTTTGATCGGATACCATTAGGTTTTACTATTGGATGTACATGTTGAACAAAAGCAAAGATTGATACAATGAATTTGATGGTTTTTCCAGATTGATTGATGATGTATGTAGTTATATATTTAGGACAAAATTGTATTTGTTGTTGATTTTTTTATGAACAGGATTATGAGAAAAATGTTATATGTGGTTCCAGTTTGAAAATTGGAAGAAACGTGGCCTAAGGGATTTGGGTTTTGTTGCATGTGGATCCAGTGTGAAATATTTTGAAATGAGGTCCATAAAGGGACTGAGGGTTGGAGCCTTTAGTGAGAGAGTGGTAGTTTCCTTTCAGTGTGTTGATGAGGAAAAATTTCCCATCAATAGTTAGGGAATCTCCTTGGTATGAAGTCCCAATTAGACCTCACATCGTTTGGGACAAGAGCCCCATCTGGTATGTGGACCCAGCTACCACCATGTATGTTTTCTCTTGGTTGTCAAATGTAGAGATGTTAAAGAGAGAGAAAAATTGAAATGTTGGAAAATGGGAATGAGATCATCCCACAATTGATAAATTGCAAAACATAATGCAAGAGTGTAACAATAAAACAATAAGAAGAAGCAATCCTCAAGAAGGGTTAGTGAGCTAAATCCATCTGATACTTTCATGAACAAGAAAGTGTCATAACTTAATTGCAAATTAGTTCGCAATAAGTTACTAGCATAGTGTGGAATTATAACACAAAGATTCAAAGCAAAGATGCAAGCCATAAGACATGAGTTAGTTTGTTGACATATACTCAATATGTAAGCACACATGCATACATAATGGAAACATTGGATAGCCTTTACAACTACCATCAAAGTGCACAAGAATCAATGCTGAAAGTGAATAACTTCTCATTAATAATGTTGTGAATTCAATTACATGTCCAGTAGGTCCATCAAAGCCCAATAGTGGAATTTAGACTACTCATATCATTTCCAATACCAAACCCTAGCCTCACTAACACACAGACTAAATGTTGCCTAGAGCATAGTGCTTTCAACTCCCTAACCACAAAATAACTCTCTAATGCTAGGCTAGCTCAAGTGCTAAAAGTCCCATCTAAATAAGGCATGAGGGTACATTTATACAAATGGGGAGGTGGATTTCACCTTCTTTGTGACCTTTCATATTCCTTATGCCCTTTCATTTTCCTTGTAGTTGTTGTCACACTTTGTAGTCACTATCACCCTTTATAGTTTTAGAAATTTCTAGAAATATAGCTCTGATACTTACTAAATCACAAGACTCAAGACTCGAAGCTACTCTTCTGATCTACAAAATTTAATTCACCATCTAGAACACAAATCATAGACATGAAAAAGGAAACATCACACATGCACAGATATCTAGGGAAAGCAACTGCTCAAAACCCCTTCCTATCTGTATTGCATTAATCAGATAATAGAGATGAAATACATATGCTTTCTCAAGCTTGAGCACACCCTACAAGTGTATATTCTATCCCTTTGCCTAAATGACTAGCTCTGGTCAATGCTTAGCCAATTTTCAAGCCCTCCAAACTCCTATTTCCTTGTGTTGTTCCTCCAGGAAATTAGCCCCTATTATTTTGGAATTTTCCACTATTAAATTGTGCAATTCCTTTAGGTCCTTCCTCGGAATGCATTCACCACCTATACACATTGGAATATGCTACAACTAATAGTACAGTTCCTTGGAATCTCCATCTCAACTAGGTAACTTGAATTCTCGGCATGAAAAAAATATTTTGGGTTGATTGATCTGTTAACTGGTCGATCACTGAGTGTGGTTGAAGTTCCACTTCCACAACTTGACCTCCACTAGTTCTTCTGACAGTTAGAACTAGTTTAACTGACAATAACTCAAATTAACCTAAATATATTGCTACAAATTAGCAATCAATCATGTTTAACTAAACTCAAGCTTTCCCAACTCAAATTAATTGAGTTGACTAAGTGACAAGTGCCATGTCACCTCAGTTAACTACCTCTAAGTTTTATGTTGAAATAGAAATTTGAATTTTCTCTAGTTTTACCAAGGAAATTCAAATTGATATTTTCTTGTTGCATTCTCAACAATAGTCACAATCACAATTTCTAGTGGCAATGGCACTCTTGTAGTCATAGTTGCAATTTCTAGTCATAGTCACCCTTTATAGTCGCAGTCAAAGTTTCTATTCACAGTCATAGTAACCCTCTGTAGTCGCAGTTGTGGTTTCTAGTCATAATCACCCTTTGTATTCATAGTCACAATTTCTAGTGGCAGTGGCACTCTTGTAGTTGCAGTTGCAATTTCTAGTCACAATCACCCTTTGTACTCACAGTCGCAATTTCTTGTCACAGCCACCCTTTGTAGTTGCAGTCACAATTTCTAATGGCAGTGGCACTTTGTAGTCGCAATTGAAATTTATGTTGGAAATAATACTAAGAGGGGGGGTGAATCAGTATTAGCAAGTCAATAATATTTCTTTTCACAATCAGATTTGTATACACTACTTCAGTTAATGAAATTTGTGTATATACGCAACTGTTGTTAAGAGAACTAGCGTATATCCTGCAGACTTATAAATTAGTTAATTCATTAGATGTTGATCTTTAATCTGTGTATTAGAACCATATAACAGTAACCAGGTACAGTAAAAATACGGTAGACAATCACACACGAGAACACAAGATATAAGGTGGAAACCCAATGTGGGTGAAAACCACCTGCTGCAATTCATCTCTATCTTTTTTTAATAAGAAAATTATTTTTACAATATTTTTGTACTGGTGCAATCTTATACCAGTACGCAGGCTTCTACCTGCAGAAGGCTACAACCTTCTTTTGTTCTCCAGCTTCTCCTGGAAGGGAGCTACAACCCCCTTAGCTCTTGTACTAACTGATGTACTAGTACGTAGGTGCTGACCTACAGAAGGCTATAACCTTATCTTTCTTCCAGGGACCACGTTTCATAAATTTTTAGACTGGATCCATCAATAGCATCAATCAAACATCAAAATATATCTGCATCAATCAATCTCCCTTGCACTAACCAAATCTGAATCAAACAATCACTTTTCTAAATGTTGTAACTAGAATAGAGTAATAGTACCAGAACCCAAAATACTGCAATCAGTAAACAGAAGTAGCTAAAACATATTTTATGAGACGTACGCTACTTCAATGTGTCAAACCTACATTCATACGCTGCTATATGAAGGCAAACATGTGTATACGATGTTTTGAAATGTTGAACCAGCGTGTATACGCGCCTTTGCTATACTAAACCTGCGTACGTATCTGTAAAAGATGGTTTAACCTTTACAACTATTCAAACATTAGTTATACCCAGATCATCAAATTTATAGATTATGACTGCCAACTATAAAAGATCAAAACCACACAAAGATACTTCTCTTCAAGCCTTAAGATCTTGACCCATCAATAGAACTTATCCTTCTTCAAGCACTCAGGTTCCTCCTTGATTCAGATCCAGTTATGCACCATAACCCAATGACCAGTATTCTATATCTTACTCTTCATTAGATATTCAATACTTGAGTCCTTTGCCTAATAATCTCCTCCTCCTTTTATAGTCTTAGGCCTTACTTAATACCATGGTCCAAAACCACTTTAGAATCAATACCTTGGACCAAATACCTGGGGTCAATACTTCGGACAAGATACCTTGGACCAATACCATGGGTCAAAATACCAAGGACCAAATACCACAGACCAAAACCAAGTTCTCCAACATGTACGCGCTTTTCCTTGCGTGAAAGTGCGTGTATATGCATACATGCCTTTTGGTCTGCGAACCCGCGTGTATACGCGGTTTGGTCAAGGGGAAACAGCAAATACCTCTTTTTCCTTCATTCTGTGATCCTAAACTGTGATTTGTCATCTGAGTGAGTTGCCATCAAGGACAACACCTGTGTCATACCGCCAAACCTGTGTCATAATGCCAGCAATTTATAGTCTCAATCACCCTTCGTAGTCACAAGCGTAGTTTAAAGATGTGATTTGGCTTTGTTACATGTGACGAAGATAATCTTAATCACAAGAGTCACATTTGTATAGGGTGGTCAACAAGTCACTGGGCACTAGACTTGCGACTTGCGACTTAATAAGATGATATTTATAATGTAAGTCACAAATCGCACTTCCAAAGTCTAGGCAGACTAGCACTACAAGTTGCGATTGTGACTTGTGACAAAGGCAAAAATATGCAAGTTTTTCAAGGCTTAAGGAATGTAAAATCAAGTGTGAATGAAGCTAGGTTGATTCTTACCACAATATGTTGAACTTAAACTACATATGAACCCTTATGCAACTTATAAACCCATGATAGTATTTTCTCCCATTATGAGATGCCCCTAGTGGTACTAAGCCTCCTAGGGCGATTGCAACTTTGTCCAAACCATGGGCATACAAAAAAACACGCATAAGCATAATTTCAAAAACTTCTTAAAGAGATAATTCTTATAACCTGCATAAACATAAATGGAGAGGCAACGCCAAAATATCCTCTTCAAAATGAATGAATGCAAAATTCCATAAACCCTAATGTCGAGGATGAAGTAGGATAGGAAAGCTTAGGTGATGTGCCTCATAGACATATAAGCACTTATAACCTTGATGATGACTATGTTGTCAAAGATTTTTTTACTATTACAATCAACTAGGATATCCGTTAAGACCTCGAAAAGCACAAGGGGACCAAAATTTAGATATATAGGCTAAAAAAATTTGGTGGTGTTGTAGTAGCTACAACAATTGGCGAACCATTGGTAGAATCCAACATCTCTACCTACATCCTTTTGACAAATAGATTCTTATTAATAATGCAAGGAAGCATTGAATTAGATATTGTGGGTACCACTTGGGTTACTTGACCTTTTACATATATTCCCTTCATTTGTCTCCTTGGCTAGGTCCTGTTAGTTTCTACACACTAAAACAAGAGCTCACACACGTAAGTCTTTGACGAGGATGTAAAGAACATGACAAAGGGTTTATTGTGTTCAGAATTTTTAAAGTGATTTTCTGGTGTTGCTCCACTTCCAACAAGCCTGTCCAGTACCCCGAAAATGTCACTCAAGAAATTACAAGCATTTCTTCACTACTAGCAGGTTTTTTTAGTACCCTGACAAATTTGTTTGCATCACCTCTCTACGCAAGAAGCCTTTCTCATTCCTCACCCTTTATTTAATTAGTTTTCTTTTGGATTCACTTTGGCATAATTTATTAAGGTATTCATTGCGCTAGGGTGGAAGAGGGATCCCGACTTATTTTACAAGCAAGAGAGGTTATTTCTTGTTTGACAAAAACTAAAAGAAATTTTGACATAGGTTTTCCCTCATGTCATGTTTCCACATCTCATCTTTGACCAACAAGTGAATAGTAAAAACACACAATGAAATATCAAGACCATATCAGAAACGGAGTTTAGGTTCTAGATATAGGCCTTATGAGTAAATTATAGTTCCCCACCAATATCAAATCATATTTTCCTTGTTAGTAGATCAAACTAATGTATAGATATTAGGACAAGGTTTCATTGCTAGGGTCTACAAGAGGTTGCCTCTTGGTGTAACCATTACATCCACGCGCAACCATTGATGGGATTTCAGCATTAGGGCGAGGTGATCAAAGAAGTTCTTTTAGGGTTTATTCATGTACGAGCTTGCAAAGAGCATGGACAGAACCAGGTCTAAATGAAAGGGTAAATGCTAGTGCAATGAAAATGAAAAATGGAAGAGTAATTGAAATGTGATGTAAACAATAAGTAAATTAAATTCAAGGAGAATATAATGTTAAATCCATGATGCAATGAAACGAACAAAGCTACATGCAATAAAGGAATGTTTATGCAATGCAAGAAAAATGAGTTAGATGCAACTAAGAGGGTCATTTGATGCTTATGCAAACAAATCCTAAATGCAATGTATTTAGGATCTATGCAACAATATGAATGCATAAAACTACCTACAATAAAAAGGGAAATCAATATTGGAAAGATAGCATGAAAATACAATAGAAAATGTGTATGCATTATTTGACTAACAAGAAAACCCTAACTAGTCTAAACCTAAGCCCTAATTTAACCTAAAATGAGATTGGGCCATGTTAAGTCAAACTTCCAATGTAGCCACTGCAACTGTTTCTGACCTGCAAAAATAAATGTGCCACCAATTAAACCCAATATGAAGTGTTGTGCAAAAACAAAAATGCTTACTTGTGTAACTTGCACAAAGGACAGAAGGTCACACCTGCTAGTAATAAAGCATACCAGAAAAGATTTCTCTAGCCAAAGAAAAATCCTATCCTGGTAGACAAAATGGAAACCTTGGAAGCTTCTCAAAAGTGTGCATTCATTTATATCAAGTACATGAGAGAAGAGATTTCGCTTATTTGCAGAAGAATCTACAAGATAAGACTCTTCTATCAAATCAGAAATTGTATCATGATACTCAAAATGGTTGGTCTTGAAACCTTGGACATCTCACAAAAAAATATGCATCCATTAATGTTTACCCCTAAATTAAACAAAAGAGAGATGAGAGGCATATTTCTTGTAGAGTAATTAACTAGGTAGGATTCTTCCAACCAATTAACGATTATATCTTGGTATCTAAATTGACCAACCTCAAAACCTTGGACATCTTTCAAAAATGAGCATTCATCTGGTGCAATTGTGGTATGAGTATATTCTAGCAAGGAAACCCTAGTCTAATCTTATTCAATGTTATTTTCAAGGATGTGAGGACTTGACATAACAATCATTGAAAGTTGAAATGTCTCATCATCCTAAAAAACCTCCAAACCTTCAAATGGTGGATCGCCAAATTTTAATGGCTTAGTGAAATCAACAACTATAGACATATAACTATAATCAAACATATAAGTGAGATCGTCATTAACTGGATGAGAATCGTTAAATCCAATGCTTTGATCATATTGAACATCACCAAATAGATTATTCAATATGTAAGATTATTCTTGGCTCATAAATGGAAATGAATCAATTGGAGGGATTTCGTGAATGACCTGAACAAAAGAATTAACTCCTTCCAATGTTGGAGATTGAAAATCACAAGAAATATGTCTAATTTTTCCATGATTTTCCTCTTTTGAATATGAAGCCTTACTGCCTTCTATTTATTTAAGATACAATTTTTCAGAATTAAGGTCTGAATGATTTAAATCATTTTCAATAGTAGAAGATTCGTTACACAAGTCAAGACAACAAGAGTAGTTAGTCGAGGAAGAATAAGCATCAAATTCCCATAATAAATTCTACTATAATCAAATTGGATTCCATATCTAAGTTTTTCACACATATATCTTCTTGAGAAGTCAACCAATCAAAATATGGACATTGACATCCATTGTCACATGTATTAGAGAGGTCATCTTCAATAGGATGATAGTTGCTACAGTCATTGGTTTGTTTAAGGATTTTGATTATGTTGGACTAACCACTCAAAACATGAGATTCTTTAACCGTGAATGGAGAGCCATTAACCAAAGGATTTTTCATGAATGACCTGAGTGAGGGAATCATCATCTCAACATGTTGGGATTTGTGAATCAGAAGAGATATGAGATGCATTTCCATTCTTTCTTTCCTCTAGGTGTAAGACATTACTACCTTGTACCTGATTGCTACCTACCCAACATAATGAGAATCGAGAGCATTTGAAGGATTTGTTGGTGTAGCAAATTCATCAAGAAGATCGGGATACAAGGAGATTTGAGTCATGCATGAAGGAGAATGCAAACAATCCCTTGAAGAAACATCACTTTTAACCAAATCTGATTCAAGTTTCCGATCTTGCATAAACAGATCAACATCCATATTATGCTTCGTGGGGTTGAGTGCACATTGTGTATTATCTTAGACACAACCTTAGTCCTTGCAATCAGGTGAAGGTGGAATCATATTATGAGAATATTCATGAATATATTTTGAAATATGTTCAATGGGATGAAGTTGGATTTTATTAAGAGGTGGTTTATCAATTTGATTTTGAGGTTGTCCTACTCTTGAGAAATTAATAACAACTTGTATCACAGGACAATTATTCTTATTTTCTATAAAACCCCCTCATTACCTATATTAATGATAAGAATTATTTGATGATACAAGGATCATTTCATTGGGTAATGAAGCTGAATGAGGATGAGGAATCTCATAGATGATGACGTCCTCCTCTGAGGTTTAAGGTTTTCGCGACTCACAAAAGTTGGCATAATAAAATTAGGGATAAGATATGGTTGACTTTTGACTTGTAGGATAGCAACATTGGATGGTTGATTATCAATATTCATTTCAAATTCAAATCTTTGCAGAGAGAGGCAAATAAAATGTCGAAATTTCTCATCCAATTAAATCCAACCCACGTCTCTTTCAAGGAATTGATAACAAAAATGGACAAATCTACAGGTAAAATTTTCCAATGATTCATCTGGCCTCATTCTAAGCTCATTAATATTTTTAAACAAACTTTGGTAATCATACCTATCAAAATCCTAATGAATCTCCTTAACGAACTGCTCAAAAAAATGGATAGATGCAGCTGGTAAGGTTTTACACCATTCCTTGACACAACCTTCAAGTGTAATGATGAAAAGAATCCAAGAAACATATTCAAAATATACCTCATTAGAATGAAAATCTTGAAAAAAGTGAAGCATATGTTCTAGCACCGATATTTCACCCTTGCCATCAAACTTATTATGCGGCAAGTAATGAACTATTTCCCCAGGGATTGAAAGGTTTATACTTTTAGAAAAACATGTTAGAAGTAAAATTGTTATTGATGCCAAAGGAGACACCATATCAACAAAATGAGGTCATAAGATTGTACAGGATAATATTCTCTTTCCAACGAGCATTTACATGCCTCCTAACTCCTTATAATTTGAGAGAAAATGATTTTACAATTTGGAATGTTATATTTTTTTAACCTAGTCGACATGAGCCTACATGTGCAAGTCGAATCTTCCTCCAAGAGATGTGTCTCTTCACAATAGGTAAAAATGTGTATAAATAGAAGGATTGAACTCTTCATTCTATCCATCCACTTGGTCTAGATTAGAAGATAGGTCGAAGAGGAGTAAAACAGTTCACAACTCACGAACTAAAAGAGGAAAAGACGACAAGGATTATTTGGACATTTTCCTATGGGACAAATTTGTATTATTTCTTGAATTTTTCTGTGGTTGGATATTGGCAAGTGAAAACCTTCTCAACCTCAAATACAACCCCTTTACACTAAATTTGTGACCACCTAGAAGTTTGATATGTTCATATATTATAGAGTAACTAAAGCTCAGATCTATGGAACTATTACAGAAGAGTTGAACTTGTTGCAAGAATTCATCTCAAGTTTGTGTTAAATTTTAAATAGGTTTTGGACTCAAGAATAAGGGAAAACCACTAGGCATTAAATGCATTTGTTTTCATTTCCACTGATCTTAAGTTGGAGCATTCATAAACCTTGGGTTTGACATGAAAAGTTGAAAATATAAAAAATGGATGGAAAAAAAAAACCCAACCCAATTTAAAGGAGCAATTAAGAATTCCTTTAAATAAGTTAAGATCTAGTGGGAAACTAAGCAATTAAGAATTCAACTAGTTGAAAACACAAAAATTTGAAATTTACCATTTTCTTGCAAAACCCTTGTAAGAAATATTATGAAAGTCAAGATACTCTTCAAACTAACTTGATAGATCTTGAAAAAAAAATCATCATACTAATGCCAGAATTTATTTCAGTTAGTGATTCTCATACAATCCTACACAATTCACATAACAAATCAAGTTCACAACTCAAAGTTCCATGGAAATTGCATAAACTTATATTTAATTGGTAGTAATCTTCAAAACATGAGATGTGTATGAAAATACATGATAAGAAGATATATACATCCCAAGTGTTACTACATAATTCTTCATCAAGATAGCTTCAAGACCTCCCAAGAATTCACCAAAAAAATTGACAAACTTTCCCCTACAACCAAGATTTCTCCGCCCATTTATAGGCACTCAAGAACTTGGACCTTATTCTAAACCACTAGTGATATTTGGAAAAAATACTAAGACTTATTACAAAATTTTCAGTTGTACAATAATTAACTGCTTCTAGAAGTTTCTTGAAGAATATTCTGGATGTGAGGTGTTCCCCTTTAGATTTGGCTTTGATAGCTCTTTATCTCTCTCTTGGTTTGGAATTACCTTCCTTCTCTCTCTTGGGTGTTGCATGGGTTGTGCACTATAGTGTGTTGGGTGCTATAGTAGGCGCATTGTCATTGATACTTGCAGAGGTGTTGATGGTGTTGTAGCTTTTGGTTTCTAGAGATGCATATGGTGATGGTGGTGGCTTCGAACTAGAGCCCGCTTCCACTAGAGTTTGTCATGATAGTGATGGGAATTCCTTTTTAAGTGACAACTTGTAGAATCCTAACATGTTCTTCCATTCACTTCCCATGGGCGCGTCACATGCCTGGGCCTCCAGAATGAGCTCACTAGAGTTGTAATAAAATCATAATCTACCTTTCCCAGTTCTTTGAAGATATGTTTCAGCATGAACATAAGTTTGAAAAGATCTTCATATAAGTTGACAATGTCATTTCCTTGTAAGAGACAATATTCTTGTCCAAATCCCTTCTAGTCTTCTTTGTTAGCATTAAGGCTATTCAGGAGGGCTTCTTTAGTGTACACATCACCATGTCCATCAAAAATATGGGGAAATTCTTATCATAAAGTGCTTCACATTTATCTTTAAACTCTCGCACCTATTTTTCCATGTCTTTTGTCTTCTACTCCATTAGTGTTATCAATCTCTGCTTTTTCTTCATCTGATTAGCTCTATTCACCAAGTGAGTTCTATTCAACTTTGTTTCATCAACCTCTGCTTTTTTCATTTGATGAAAATATTTGATAATTCTCTCTATTGTATCTACATTCTCTCCAAGCATGCCCTTGAGCATGTTCATTTCTCTTCGAGCTAGCCAAATCATTTACTGACTGGGATGTTTCCTTCTTAAAACATTTAATTCAACCTCAAACTTCTCAACATGCTCTTGGGCTCGATATAGTTCCATATTAGCCCCTTCTAGTTCCTTGCCTTTGGCTTTTACCTTTGCATCTTGTGATATGAGAAAAACTTGCAGTTGCTTTGCGTCGTTAGTCATTATCAAATATTCCGCTTGTCCTATTAGGATTCAAGGAGCCTATTGTTGTTGCATGTTTTCATCTATTTTCTTCTTTATTTCTTGCAATTGGGCTTCTAGCAACATGATCTAATCCTAAAATTATCTATTCTTCGCAAGGGCCTCATACAACTTCAACTTCAACTTATCAATCTCATTTTATAATGTTGTTAATTCTACCATTTGCACAGGATCTGTATCCAGCATTTTAAGTTGACCCTTCAAGGGAAGAATTTCTTTGTTCTTCTCCTCTACCAATTCCTACTTGACCTTTGCCTTGTTACCCCTTCCAAATGTCTTCCAATACTTCAATTTAGCATTGGATTTAGTGTACTATCTTTCAATTTCCTCATTGTGGTGTATGTATGGTGCATTTGCCTATGTATCAAGTGTGTGGCTTGCATATGAAAATCTGAGAGGTCGGTATATGGGAGATTATCTGCCTATAGAGACATCTGGTGCACTTGATAATATGCCATGGACATTGCATTTTCCACTTTGGATTCTAACACCGCCATCTTGAAAATTCCCCTCTCATAATCTAGAGCACTTTTAAGTTGTGTAGGTGGTAGAGGTTGATTCTTTGCTATTTTGGTATCCCTTTTACTCTCCTTAGAAGCTTGTTAGTAATTTCTACAAACTGTTCTATGATAGACACATGCCCAAGCTTGATCACTTCCCCTAATTCTGGAGTTGTATGTTATGACATGGCGAAAGGCCAATTTTCCATCGTGAAGGCCTACTTTGAGGGAGTAGTGAATTGGTTGTTATACAGAACTAGAGCCTGGGACTTTGTCTCATCATCATCATCTTCTTCTTCTTTAGGTAATTTATCCCATTTAGCCCTCTTGGGGTCCTACTCTTCTCCTCTATCTACATCCATAGGCTCAACAGTGCTTCGTTTTTGCCTTGAGAGTTGAGAAAGATCTGAATCAGTCAAATCCAAGATTGCCTTCACCTCCTCCTAGGTATCCTTGTTTGTGCACTCATGTATCATGAGATTAGGGTCATGCTTATGGTTTTCACAATCCTTATCCTTTCTCAACTCATAGACAATATTATTTGGATCATATCTCTAGATTCCAACCTTCGGGAAATTGAAACTTTCTAGGATCTTTTCCACAGTATCTATAAATTTTCTTGAATTCACACAATAAGGTCTGACATTTTACGAGAGATGAAACGTGATTGTCATATTCCTTGCAACAAAGTTCACTAGATCATTGGCCAATCTTTGTCATATGTATTCTAATTCGAAAATGCGATGAGTGAGGAAAGTTGGTACCTAATATGGATGCTCTTCAAAACCATATATTATGAGGATGGTGTAATCCTTGAATAAATACCAATCGCTGACTCGAGTGTCCGAGGCGAATTCAAATGTTTCTCTAAGGAAAAGGGGTACCCTTGGCAAAGGTTGACCATGCATATGGGTGTATACAACTAACATGAATGAAGAAATGTAATCGAACAAGCCTTGATATTTCTCTACGTTGTGGACCATAGGTAACCAATAATAGGTTGGTAACATGTTCTTGTGTTCATCCATCATCTTAGGCTTAAGATGCTCAAGGTATAGATATTGTTGATGGATAAACAAATGGACTAGGTACATTTAATAATGAAAAGCCTTTATTTCTTAAAACTCCATCATTTGAGAATAGATTTTTTCATACATGAATTGATGGAAAGCAAAATGAGTACAGGCTTCAGTAGAGGGGTGATATAAGGACACCAAAAGACCTAGTGTGGTTGCAGTGACAAAAATATTAGTGTCTAGACCTAGGACTTGAGATATCATGGAGAATGACATTGCTGAAATGGGCTCAAAGATTGAAATGTGGTAAGGGAGATGATTTGGAGGAGGTTCCACTCCCTTTTTAAACAAGTAATAATTGCTTGTTCTTGCACATCTGGTGCCAGGTTAGCCCATTTTCTTTCAATTTCATCTTTATTAGCTTTTGTAACTCGATCCAACCTGGGAATGATAGAATGGCTACAATAGCTTCTAGAGTTACTCTAATTATCTCTTTGTTTTTTTTGGATGGGATGATTATTCTTTTGTCTAGCACATACCTCTTAGCGCACCAAGTTACCATCTCCAGGAAATTGAAAACATGTGGTAGAATGGCATGGACTAGTCCTGATGCATTTGTGTTGTTGTCATCCTTTAACAAACGATCGCTTTTGAAGACCACCTGGATGGCCCTCCTCATATCTTTCATAGTCAATAATGGATCTCGAACGTTGGCAAGTTCATCCACGATATCTAGTTCTTTTCCCTTCCCCTTAGTTTGTACATCCGTGGAGCATTTGGTTGAATATGTGGCCATTGAGGAAGTGTATTATTTGGTTGAGGATCGACTGATGGAAAATACTGATGAGTGAACTCAGGGAGCTCCCTAGGATTTAAGAGTTGAGTATGAGAATGCCACATGTAAGCAAGAGATGGGGTAGCAGACAAGGGGAACAATTTTCAAAATTGTATGGTCTTGAAGAAATTTTTGTGCATAGGCAGCAAAACTTTAGGCTTTACGGGTAGGTTCAAGCCTGGATTTTGGATGTTTTAACAAGAGTTAGGATTATAGCTACCTAGAAACTATAAATTGGGCTTACGGCTTGGGGCTTACTGTTCAAAACAAGATTTTGTTGGCCAGGAAAGGGATTTTCACTGAGAGTGCAACTTTGAACTGTAAACCCTAATTCTGAGTTGTTTCAGCTTAGTAATGACACACAGGGGTCATAATTGTGCCAATAATAAAATTTTCATTTGAATTCTCTGGTTTGCACTTAGAAATCAGCATACTCAGCTAAGTCTTGGAGAAAATGCATGAGCGAGTGGTGAACAGTTCCAATAGAAATGGTGGAGAATTAGGTTTTCCTGACCTTTATAAAGAAATTTCCTAGGACATGTGTTAATCCCCTATTGGTCAATGGCTTACGGGGGAGCCACATGGCGGCGCTTCGCACCACTGGGATTTTAGTCACATGCCTCCTTGTGGTGGTGCAGAGGTGACGAGGAGTTGACATGTGTCCATCAATGCACCCCTCTGTAAGGTTAATGGTCAAGAATGTTACAGATGCAAGGTTGTTATGGTCGTTGGACGAAAGGCCCTCTCTGTCGTCAGATTTTTCTACAAGCACATTTGGCATGGGATGTGGTGACATTGGGAAGATATCAGCTGGTGGTGGGACCGAGCTATAGGGATGATGACTAGGCGGTGGCGTGGTGATAGGTGGATGGGTGATGTGTCATACCACATGGCAGGTGATGTGGAGTTTCCAACTGGTGTATGAGTATGGACTCGCAAATGGTGACTTGGAGGGGTAGCACAATGACACAGCAAGTGACTTAGTGAGGTATGGCAAGACAAGTTAGTTGCAAACGTGGAGGTGACACCCAACAATATTCCACAAGCGGTAGTATATAGCATGTGAAGGTTGTTAGAAACTAATTAAAGGAATAATGAAATACACAAAATATTGTGGAAACACAAATACAAAAATGCATAAAGCAAGAGAGACACAGATATGGGTGGTTCACCCAATTTGGGCTACGTCCATGAAGAAACAGCTAGTCCTTCCTTTTATATTATCTATCAAAATGAAAAGATACAACCTATAGAAAATTTGTTGTAATTTCCTCTTCACTCTCACACAATTTCCTCTCTCTTTCTCACTCAGAATAATCATCCACGTTCGCAATACAATTCCCTCATATAAACTGAGGGGTTTCCTTCTATGGGAAAAACCCCTACATTAAACATAACTTCTACTGTCATATCATCCTTCTAATGAATGGCCCAGATTGACTACAAAATTACAAAAAATTACAAGGAAATTTTTCATCTATTTTAAGCCAGGGGAGCACTGCCCCCGAACCCCTGCCAGGGGGTGCTCCAAACATGCATTCACCCCCCTTGGACACCCCAAGCAGTAATAGTGGGGGGGGAAGCCCCCCGACACCCCCCATTGGGGATTGGGATCTAAAAGCGTTTGAAACAAGACCTTTGAATCAGGAAGATAATCAAGCTCCACATCCAACAATCTCCCACTTGGAGACTGCTTATATCAACTCCATTGTTGCTTCACTTAATAGAAAATTCTTCCACTTTGGACCTGGTTGTTTCTCATCTTCATCATCATTCTATAAGGGAAATTGAAACTAAGCAGCAACTCAATTTCTCCCTGGTTACAAACTTTGTTAACATATTTGCAGGATTATGGCTAGTTTGTATCTTTTCAAGCTTCAACTATCCATCATCCAAAACTAACCGTGTGAAATAATGCTTGAGTTATATATGTCTAGTCTTAGAATGAAAGGTTGAATTATTTGCAAGATGAATGGCACTTTGGTTGTCACTATATAACATGCTCATCTCCTGCTTCTTTCCCAACTCACAGATAAACCTTTGTAACCAAATCATTTCTTTACTAGCCTCTGTAGTAGCAACATACTTTGCTTTTGTTGTTGAAAGTGCAAAAATGTTTTGCAATTTTGAAACCCCACTAACAGTGGTTCCACCTACAGTAAACACATACCCTATGGTGCTCCTCCTGTTATATTTTTCACCTATCATGTCTGCATCAACAAATCCCTGTAGATCAATGTTTGAACCTATAAAACATAATGCTTGATTTGTGGTACCTCTCAAATACGTGAGAATCCACTTCACTTCTATCTAATGCTATTTTCTCGGATTGTTCATGTACCTGCTTACAACTCCCATTACATGTGCAATATCAGGTCTAGTATAGACACATCTCCTTACTTAGTTTTAAATGGCTAGTCAAAGGCGTACTGATTCTGCGTATTAAATCTTTCCAACGCCTTTTCTATGTACTCCCTCTGAGACAATGTTAATTTGTGGTTTTTCTTGTCTCTAGTTATTCCCATACCAAGAATTTGTTTTGCAGCACTCAAAACCTTCATTGCAAATGAATTTTCCAATTTTCCTTCGAGCACATTTATTTTTTGCATGTTATACCTTACAACAAGCATGTCATCTACATACAATAGCAATATAATATAGCTACCATCATTTTTCCTTTTAAAATACACACAATGATCAGAGTGACATCTAGTATAACCTTTTTCATACATAAACCTGTCAAATTTTAGATACCATTGCCTTGGATCCTGTTTTAAGCCATACAAGTTGTTCTTCAATTTTCATAGTAACTTCTCCATCCCTTTGACCTCATGCCCTTGTGGTTATTGCATATATATTTCTTCCTCCAAATCCCCATGGATAAAGGTTGTCTTTACATCTAACTACTCAATATGAAAATCTTTTGCTGCCACTAGACTTAAAATTGTTCTGATTGAAGTCATTTTAACAACAAGAGAAAAAAAATCATCAAATTCTATACCTTTTTTTTGTGCAAATCCCTTCACCACAAGTCTAGCCTTATACCTTTGATTACCTCCATCTTCTTCCTTCAACTTGTAAACCCATTTATTCTGAAATGTTGTTTTACCAGCAGGAAACTTGAATGAGTCACAAGTCTAGTTTTGCATCAAGGAGTCCATCTCTTCTTCCATGGCTTGCTCCCACTTCTTCCTAGTTTCTACCTGCATTGCTTCTTCATATATTTTTGGTTCACCAGAATCAGTAAAAAATACATAATGTAATGAAGGGGAGTATTGTTCAGGGGGTCTACTTATCTTGGTAGATCTTCTAACACCAGTTTTAGGTGCTTCTTGTTGTGGTTATTGTTATGGTCGTTGTTGTGGTTGTTAATCATTTTGATTTTCAAGTACCTTTAGTTTTTATGTGATCTCATCAAGCACTGTGTATTCTTTGTTTTCCTTTTCATGTTTCTTTCCCTGCATTTGATCCTTATACAAGACCTTTTCATTGAATATGACCTCTCTATTCCTAATGATTTCGTGATTTTCATAATCATATAAGAGATAACAAAAATAATCTACACCATATCCAATAAAGGTACATTTCGTTGATTTTGGCTTGAGTTTTGTTCTCTTTTCTTTATTGATGTGGACAAAGACTTCACAACCAAAAGTCTTTAAAAATGAGTAGTTTACATTTGTAGTTGTCCATGCCTCCTCTAGAATACTACCATCCAAGAAACTTGAAGGCCCTATGTTTATTAGATAAACAACAGTATCTATAGCATCTACCCAAAATTGTAAGGTAAATTCTACATGCAATCTCATGCACCTTGCACACTCCATGATTATCATGTTCATCCTTTCTGACACATCATTTTCCTGTGGTGTTCCTAAAATTGTCTTCTCTCTATTAATACCATGCTCTGAACAATATTTATCAAAATCTTTGCTACAATATTCACCTCCATTGTCTGATCTGAGACACTTCAAATTATTTTTTGTCTCATTCTCAACCAAAGATTTCCATTTTTTGAAACTATCAAATACATAAATTTTATTTCAAATACAATAAATCCAGGTTTTCTTAGTTCCATCATCAATAAAAATAACTTAATAGCGAGAGCCACCGAGAGATGATACCTTAGTAGGTCCCCATACATATTTATGCACAAGCTCTAAGTTTTCACTCCTTTTCCTTTCCAACTCTGATAAATATGATGCTCTTCTATTTTCCATAAAAACAATTTTCACATAAATCCAAATAAACATGCTTCAGACCTGGCAACAAATTTCTTGAGTGAAGAATTTGCATCTCCTTCTCACTCATGTGCCTGAGCCTATGATGCCAAAGTGTTGTATATTATCCTATGGAGGTTAAAGCATTAACATAATTAGAAATACTATTGCATAAATGCAATGTACCAACCTTTTCTCCTTTTTCTATTACCAAGGCTCCTTTAGTGACCTTCCAGGTTTTGTATGTAAAAGTAGTTACACAACCTTCACCTCCCAACTACCCTGTTGAAATTGTATTTTTCTTTAGATCTAGAAAATGCCTTACCTACTTCAATAGCCATTGGTTAAAATTTTGTTGCTTTATAAAAATATTACCCATTCCAACGATTTTATCGGGTTTATCATCACCCAGATGAACTTGTCCAAAATCTCCTTGAACATAGTCATGAAAGTGTTTCCTATTAGGTGTGGCATGGAATGAGGCCCCTGAATCTACCACCTAGGCATAAATAATATTATCTAATGAAAGAATCAAATCATCTTGCAACACATCACCTGTCACTTTCACTTCATGATTATTCTTATGTTGTACATCTCCTTCTTTTCCCTTCCGAGATTTGTAGTCTTTTTTAAAATGTCCTTTCTTCCCACATTTTTAGAACCCTTCCCTCCTGTGATTTTATCAGCAAAGAAACCTTCTTCTTTGATACCAGTGGTTAGAAATTAATTAACGGGGCAATGAAATACAAAAAATATTGTGGAAACATGAATACTTAAATGCATATAACAAGAGAGACACGGATATACGTGGTTCACCCAATTTGAGCTACATCCATGGAGAAACAGACAGTCCTTATTTTTATATTATCCAACAAAATGAAAAGATACAACCTACAACAAATCAGTGTAATTTCCTCTTTTCTCTCACACAGTCTCCTCTCTCTTTCTCACTCAAAATAATCATCCACATTCGTAATAAAATTCACTCGTATAAACAAAGGGGTTTCCTTTTAGGCAAAAAAAACCTAAATTAAACAAAACTTCTATCGTCAAATCATTCGTCTAATGAATGGCTCAGATTGAATGCAAAATTACAATATTTTACAAGGTAATTTTTCATCTATTTTTATCTTTGGGGGTGCTGCCCGCGAATCCCCTCCATTGGGAAGCTCCAAACATGCATTCGCCCCCCTAGACACCCCAAGAAGAAATAGTGGGGGGCGGGAAGCCTCCCCACATTCCCCTAGTTGGGGATTGAGATCCAAATGCATCTGAAACAAGACCTTTGAATCAGAACATAATCAGGCTCCACATCCAACAAAGGTTACGAGGAAGCGCATGAGGCCTATGGAGTCGACATGAGGTCTCTCTGCACCACCTCTCCAGCATTAACCTCCTCGCAAGTTAGTGGTGCAGGGTGCTCTATGACATCAGATCAGTTGTTGTCCTGGTCATTAGGTTAGGCAACATGCATCTTCATCGATGACATGCCCATTCATTCTGGCATAGTGCGCCTATTGATGTTCCTATGTGGCGTGCCCGGGTTATGCGTGTCTGCCTCCTTCGTGCACCTATGGGTCATGGCATTGTGTTGTTGCGCACCGATGGAAATAAATCATTGCTAGCAGAACAATGCCAGATCTGGTTCAACTCAACGAATCTGCTATGATCAGGTGATCATGTTCTAAGTGAGGAAAATGCTCAAAATTGGAACTACTTGGAATTGGTTGAAACCAGAATGACCAGATAGATCTCGTCATCCTGATTTTGGCACCATGAACGGTTCGAAAAGCTGACATCGTATGGAGGAGTTATCACATTTTAAGAATGCCCAGTAAACTGCAAATTTTTGAATTTTGGAAAAAATAAATAAATAAATTCCCAAGAATATTCCTTGGAATATTCCCAAGAATATTCCCTAGAATATTCTCCAACATATTTGCTAGAATATTCTATTTGGTTGGACCAATCAGAGGCCGCCACGTGGCCCTGAATTGGCATCATAAAAATTTTATGGGGTCGACCGGGATCGAACCCGTGACCTCCCGCGGGCAAACCTACAGTCTTGAGCGTTCGCACTACGCATTAGTTCTTAACAGACTATGCACATGGGTAATATTTATTATGTAACAATTTTTTATTTGGGGGTAACTGCCAGCAGCCCCGTAGAGTGGTCACATGCCGATAAAACCGTAGCGGAAACAGTCAACCGCCCATTAAACGTTAACAAACCTTACCCTCCCGGATTAACCGCTCACATGCGCACGGTTTAAGCCAACAGTCACAGACAGCTAGCCGACGGTCAGCCTGGAGGAACTCCAAATTTAGTGCCAATTGCCAAAATTAACTCCAGTTAACTCTAGTTTCCGGATTTGGTGGAGTTTCCTTAGGCCAACTTGGACAAAACTTCAATTGGTCATAAATTTCACTAGATAGAACCTTTTGGGGTGAAATTTTTTTTGATTTCGAGTATTCTGAGCATTCTAGAGCCAATGGTATAGGTTCCAAAGTCAACAGAGCTAATATTTAGGTAATTTTTCAGCAGAGTAGCTTGGAGAGCCATTAGGGCCTAGGGAGTGTTGGAGCTGTATTGGGCTATGGTTAACCATTGGAGGTGAAACAAAAGCCAATATTTACTATTTTCTGTGTTGTGAGCTCATTTCCACAGTTTATTTTGCTTGTTTAGGCTTTCTTATCACTATATAACCAATTTGAGCATCTAATAAGAGCAAGGACATGCCCATTTGGGAGCCTTGGACCTTGTAGATGTAGCCCAAGAGGGGTGAACTGCCTCATCAGCTACTATGTTATATTATGTGATTTTATCTTGCTATGTTTTTCAGATTTAATATGTTAAACATTGAAATGAAATAATACTCCTTCACACATAAGACTCTGAAATTTACGAAAACACTTTGTTTCAATTGCAAGACATGAGTAAGAGTTTGCACATATAATTTAATGGAAATGAATACCTTGAATAGAAAATACTAGTTTCATTTTCAGATCAGATGGTATCAGAGCTCAAGTTTTGAGTATTAGTTTTGTGCAAAGATATATTTGACTGTTTTGCAAGTTTTAATGCTTACTAGGCTTAAACTTCAAAGAGGGAAAGGACAATTGGTTAGAGCACAAGATAATCCTCAACCAAGGAGGGCCAGGGTGTCATTATCTCCACCTTCTAATTCACCCGCAATAGCCTTAGAAGAAGCTTCAAGTATGTCTGAAAGGGAAGGAGAAGTTCCTGAAGACATGGATCCAAAAGAAGAACGGGTATTCATAAAATCTTTTTTGGACATGACTGAGATGGTAAGAATATTATACCAGGAAAGGAATGATAGGTTGGTTGGAGAAGGGTCTAAACATCATAAAGGAGGAGAGGGCTCTTCAAGAGGAAAGAAAGGTGATGATAATTCAAAGAAAGGACATGGAGGAAATGGTGATCCACCATCCCCATCATCATCCTCTTCCTCTACATCATCATCCTCTACCTCGGTAAATCAATATCATAAGCTTAAATCTTCTGGAAAAAGTTCATTTTTAAAGCTAGATGTTAAATTTGAATTACCCATGTTTAATGGTGAAGTCAATGCAGAGAAAATTTACAACTAGATAAGACAGTTGGAAGTTTATTTAAGGATAAATAACTTACAGGATGACGACACCAAGATTAAATTAGCCTCTTTAAGAATGGATGGGGCGGCATTGGTATGGTGGGAAGCTAAGACCAAGGATGAAATTAAGAAACATGGTAAGATTACTTTAACATGGGCTGAATTTATCTCTGCAATTAAGAAGCAATTTTATCCTCTTGCATATTTACAAAAGGCTGTAATGAACTGGCAAAACTTTGGACAACTAAAGGAACAAAATGTTCGAGACTACACCCAAGAGTTTAGGAGAAGAGCACTCTTATTAGCGGTATACTTACAAATTCAAGACACTTTGCTGAAATATATAGGTGGTTTGCACAGCTACCTTAAACATACTATCCTTATGTTCAATCCTACTAGTCTAGACGAAGTTTGTGTACAAGCTACGCATTTAGAGACTAGAGGGAAAAACACTTTTGATGAGGGTACAAACAAGCCTTTTAAGGGGAAAAACAAAGAGAAAACCTTTAAGGGGAAAGGAAAAAAGAATGCATCTGTCAAAAAGGAGGGTGAGAAAGTGATATGTAAACATTGTTCAAGAGAAGGCCATGAAGAGAAAAACTGTTGGAAACTTTATCCTGAAAAAAGAAATCAGTTTAACAAAAACAAAGGAAAGAAGAAAACTACAGCTACTACAACTACACCTCAAGATTTAGGTGATGATTCAGGGGATCAAACCAAAATTGCAACCATGGGTTTGAAAAGCATGAAGGGAAAGGACACTGAAACTAAAGCAAGCACTAGTACTTCAAACTGTCATGTACAAGCTCCTAATGAGGAAGAAAGAATTGAATTGTTCCATGTGAGGGTAGTCTCAAAACATACAAAAATTGACACACTATTTTACAGCGGGTCACAATCAAATCTCATATCAGAAGACTTGGTCAAACAACTTAAACTTGAGACCATTCCACATCTCCACTTGGGTGGATATGCAAGGATGCAAACTTACAAGTCTCAAGAAAGTGCATATTGCGCTTTACAATTACTACACACTTTATTGACACAGTTGAACTTGATGTAGTATCGCTTGATATATCAGGAATTGTTTTGGGAAGTCCTTGCTTATTTGATAGGAAAGTGATCTTCCATCGCCATGAAAATAAATATCATCTTTTCAAAGATGGCAAGGAGTACATTGTCAGGGCACATCGCAAGAAGGCAAATATAGCGATGGTAAATGCAGGACAAGTAAAAAGGCTAGTTAATTCAAGTAAGAGTTTTGTACTTCTTATGATCAAGCCTAAGGTTGAATTGAATCATGAGTCATTTGAAAATTATGATTCCAAGATTAAATCAGATTTATATGATGTAGTTGATGCACATCATGAGATGTTTCGGGAACCAACAGGTTTGCCTCCTAAAAGGGATATCCAGCATGAAATTCATTTACATCCAGATTGTCCTCTTCCTAACATAGGCATGTACCGCATGTATATAATGGAGAATGATAAAATAAAGAAGCACATTAAAGACATGTTGGACAAAGGTTTCATAAGACCAATCACTTCACCATGTGGGTCACCGATAGTGTTGATTCCAAAGAAAGATGGAACCTGGTGCATGTGTGTGGACTTCAGGGCATTGAACAAAATAACGGTAAAGAATCGTTACCCACTCCCAAGGATAGATGATTTGTTAGATCAGCTGAAAGATGATAAATATTTCACTAAGTTAGACTTACGTAGTGGTTATCATCAAGTTAGAATTGAAGAAAGTGACATTTGGAAGACAACTTTTAAAACCAAACAAGGACTCTTTGAGTTTCTTGTTATGCCATTTGGTTTATGCAATGCACCTGCAACTTTCATGCAGGTAATGGATGATGTCTTACGTCCTTTTCTTGATGATTTCGTTATTGTCTACTTAGATGACATCTTAATTTTTAGAAAGACTAGAGAATAGCATGTCATGCATGTTAAGAAAGTACTTGATATTTTGAAGAAAAATCAGTTATTTCTTAAAATGTCAAAGTGTGAATTTGGAAAGACTTCTTTGGTTTATTTGGGACACATAGTAGGAGGAGGTGCTTTGAGAATTGATCCTTTTAAGGTAGAAGCTATTATGAATTGACCTACTCCGAAGTCCATTACAGAGGTAAGAAGTTTGGGTGCAGTGTAGTATTGGAGGAAGTTTAATTCTAACTTCTCTACCATAGCAGCTCCTATACATGTAGTGACAAGTGTGAAGCGTGCTTTCCAATGGGGAGGCAAGCAACAGAAAGCTTTCGAGTCTTTGAAAGAAAAGATAAGTTCAGCTATAGTTCTTGCATAACTGGACTTGAGACAGCCATTCGAGATTCAGACCAATGCTAGTGATTACACCATGGGTGCAGTTCTCTTACAGCATGGTAAGCCTATCGCATTTCATTCTGAGACATTTAATGGTGTTGTTGTGAATTATCCTACATATGATAAGGAGTTGTATGCATTGGTACAAAGCGTCAAAAAGTGGAAACACTATTTGATGGGCAAAGAAACAATTGTTAATACCGACCATCAGCCTTTACAGTACTTGCAGTCACAAAGTAAATTGTAGCAGTCACGACATTTCAGATGGATGGGATTCCTACAACAATTTCACTTGGTAATAAGGTACAAGAAAGGTATTTTCAATAAAGTTGTTGATATGCTTTCAAGACCTATTATTAGTGCTACTACTTTACTTAAGAATGATTCTATTGTACACGAGAGCTACATAGAACAGTATGCATCAGATGTTGATTTTAAGGATGTGTATACTAACTTGAGTGTAGGGAATCATGTTGAGGAGAATGATTATCATATAATTTGTTGTTTCATATGGGCAAGTTATGTATACCACAGGGAGAGAGACTAAGTATCATGAGAGAAGCTCATTCTTCTCTTATTGCTGGACATTTCGGGGTAAGCAAAACGGTGGCACATTTACAAAGGTATTGTTATTGGCCTCACATGATAGATAGTGTTTCACGTTTCATTAGAGGTTGTTCATTATGTGCTACAAGCAAGCCTAGCAATAGGAAGCTTGGATTATATACGTCATTGCCGATACCTTCTAGACCATGGGAAAGTATTTCTATGGATTTTGTAGGAGGTCTACCATTATCTAGAAAGCAACATGATTATCTTTATGTAGTAGTTGATAGATTCAGCAAGATGTGCATTCTTATGCCATGTAAGGAAAGTATAACTGTTGAACAAACTACTGATTTATATTTTCAAAATGTATGGGTTCATTATGGCTTGCCTACTTCTATTGTTAGTGACAAGGATTCCAAATTTGTTGGGAATTTTTGGTCCAATCTATGGAAGATGATGGACACCAAGTTGAAGAACAGTACTGCTTTCCATCCGCAAACAGAGGTAGTGAACAGAACCATTGTACATCTTTTGAGAGGTTATTGCAGCAAGCATCCCAAGCTTTGGGATGAGCACTTGTATTACATTCAGCATGCTTACAACCGGGCCAAGCACTCTTCTACAAATACTTCACCTTTTGAAGCTTGTTTTGGGTGTTTGCCTAAGTCACCTTTAGATTTCATTCTTGAGAAGGATGTTGCTATTGGTGGGCATAGTGACATGGACAAAGCTTGCATGTTCATTGAAAGAATTCGGCTCATACATCAGCAAGTTCAAGAACAGCTGGAAAAAATTCAAGGCAAGTACAAGGAGAGACATGATAAACATAGAGTTGATCATAAGTTTCAAAAAGGAGATGAGGTATGGCTGCACATTAGTAAGGAAAGAATCCAAGGAGAAGGTGAAAAGTTGAAGCCTATTTGTTATGGTCCATTCAAGATCCTTAAACAAGTTGGAAATAATGCTTTTCAACTAGATTTGTCTTCATATGTGAAAATGTATTCCGTTGTGAATGTGGAAAATTTATGTTTGTCTGAACATCCTTTAATTGCTGGTCATGAAAGTGACATTCAGCTACCTTCCATAGATGATTTCTCTCCAGAATTTTTGGATGGGCTGAAAGAGGATGTTATCCTTGACAGAAGGACACGCACTTCAAGGAGGGGAAATGTTGATTATGTTCGGGTTGGTCTTAAAAGCAGCAAACCGAGTAAGGCAAAGTGGAAGGAGGTGGAAAAGGTGAGGGAATTGTGCCCTCACCTTCTTAACAGGTAATTAAAGGCTTTTGGGGTCCAAAAGCTTCCCATTTGGGAGGTGTGATCAGGTGATCATGTTCTAAGTGAACAAAATGCTCAAAATTGGAACTACTCAGAATTGGTTGAAACCAGAACGACCGGATATATCTCATCGTCCTGATTCTGGCACCGCAAACGACTCAAAAAACTTACACCGTATGGAGGAGTTATCGCATTTTAAGAATGCCCAATAAACTACAAATTTTTTACTTTTGGAAAATATATATATAATAATAAAAATAACAATAATAATAATAAAATAAAAAAAATATTCTGAGGAATATTCCTTGGAATATTTTGAGGAATATTCCTTGGAATATTCTCTAAAATATTCACTGGAATATTCCATTTGGTTGGACCAATCAGAGGCCGACACGCGGCAAGCCCGGAGGCTGCCACGTGGCCCTAAATTGGCATTGTAAAATTTTTATGGGGTCGACCGAGATCGAACCCATGACCTCCCACGGGCAAACCTACAGTCTTGATTGTCCGCACTACGCATTAGTTCTTAACAGACTATACACACGGGTAATATTTATTATGTAATAGTTTTTGGTTTGGGGGTAACCGCCAGTGGTCCTGGAGAGCGGTCACATGCTGATAAAACCGCAGTGGAAATAGTCAACCGCCCATTAAACATTAACAAACCTTACTCGCCCGAATTAACTGCTCACATGCACACGGTTTAAGCCAATGGTTACGAACAGCTAGCCAGCAGTCAGCCTGGAGGAACTCCAAATTTAGTACCAATTGCCAAAATTAACTCCAGTTTCCAGATTGGTGGAGTTTCCTTAGGCCAACTTGGACAAAACTTCAGTTGGTCATAACTTTCACTAAACAGAACCTTTTGGGGCGAAATTTTTTTTTTATTTTGAGTATTTTGAGCATTTCAGAGCCAATGGTATAGGTTGCAGAGTCAACAGAGCTAATATTCAAGTACTGTTTCAGTAGAGAAGCTTGGAGAGCCATCAGGGCTTAGGGAGTGTTGGAGCTGTATTGGGCTATGGTTAACCATTGGAGGTAAAACAAAAGCCAATATTTACTATTTTCTATGTTCTGAACTCATTTCCGCAGCTTATTTTTCCTATTTAGGCTTTATTATCATTGTATAACTAATTTGACCATCTAATAAGAGCAAGGACATGCCCATTTGGGGGCCTTGGACCCGGCAGATGTAGCCCAGGAGGGGTGAACTACCTCATTAGCTGTTGTGTTATATTATGTGATTTTATCTTTCTATGTTTTTCAGATTTAATATGCTAAACAGTGAAATGAAATAATTCTCCTTCACAAATAAGACTCAGAAATTTACCAAAAACACTTTGTTTCAATTGCAAGACATGAGTAACAGTTTGCACATTTATTTTAATGGAAATGAATACCTTGAACAGCAAATACAAGTAGTTTCATTTTTAAATCATTCTACTTCTTGAAGTGACTTAAAATAGGATTTTGGGGATTATGTGCCAATTTTTTCAGGGGTGTTGCATTCGACACCAACAATCGGCTCCATGGGGGACAACAGGCCCCTGCAGTCTATTGAGAACTTACAGTTCTAGTGCCTCATATCATTGGGTTGTGGAGTATGCTTGGAACTGGCACCTACCTCTTCTTATGACTTCATTGAAATTGAGAAAATGCAATACATTGCATAACAATCAAGGAGTAAAATATGGGAATTTTTTTTAGAGATTTTTTTTTTTTTCTTTATATCTCTTTTTTTAATGCCACTTGTGTAATGTCTAGGTGAATAATTTCTTCAATAACCTTCCATTGACAGGTTTCCCAAGCAAATATCCATTAAGTGTTTCCAACTGATAAGTATTATTATCAAGAACTTCCTATACTCGAAACAGACCAATCCATAGATTATCAAACTTAGCACGCTTGCCTTTGTTAGCTTGAATTGAGTCCCAATTCAATATGAGATCTCCATCTTGCACATTGTGCTCCTTTTTTCTTTTATCAAATACAATGTTCACCTTTTGCTTGTGGGTATTGTTGATCTAAAGATGATCTGAGGTTGTCATTGATGTCAACCCAAGCAGCACCAAGGATGACCTTGAAATTACATGGCATATTGGGCATCATCATTCATGGTTTCTCATCTCATAACCATTATAGGAATACTCTACTCAAAAACATATTTCTATCGGTATATAGCTCTCCTCAGAATTCCTCACGGTTTATAAGTTATTCAATATTGAAGTTAGTAACTCCAATTAGTGGGCTAAAACCCCATGGGGTTGTGGCATGGAATTTATCATTGATTTTGGTCATTGAATAGTCAATAATTAATAATTTTTTAAGCTCCTAAAATCCCTCCAACATTCTCTATAGAAGCCCCTCTAAACTCTATAAAAAGAAATCTCATATATCCTCCCAAAGTAGTGATCGTGGCATTTTCGCTATAACATTATTTATGCGAAGTCTTAGATGCTGAAACTAAAACTCATTTGAGCCGAAATTCTGATGAACATCATGACCAAATTTTTTATCTTGGTTAGCTATATTTTTGGAGATATAATATGTGGAAGTTAGGGTTTTTGCAGGCTCCCAAATTTCATCTCAAAGAAGTGACCTTGGGAAAATCATCATAACTCTCTCTTTAAGAAATGAATTGGAATCTTGTAAAAAGTGGCGGATAGTGCGCGGACTGTAGTTTTCTGTGTATCAATTTCAGAGCCGAAAGAGGAAACAGTGGCATGTGGCATGCCGTACAAGTTCTCTCTACTGAACTAGTCCATAATTAGGTCATTGTGAAAGATTGGGCGTAACTTTGTCTTGAAGAATCCAAATCGAGTCAGACCTATGGCATTGGAAAGAAGACTCATAGGGATACTAGAGGATTGAATATCACATATTGGGGATCTGAAATCATAGAGATAAATCAAATTCAATATCATGCTCCTAGAAGGAAAGAAAAAAACTAGATCAAGTCCTGTCAAGGGCTGCAAAAGACCAGAATTTCTAGGGCGGCAAGAGAAACGTGTAGCAAAATGATGCACCAGAGGTAAGCTCTAGGTAATTATCTTATGTATATGCATGTTCATCTCTTAATTGCATTAGGTTATTTGTATTATGATTTGTTGTTTTTGTTTAGCACTGACATATGCTCTGCGGGATGAGGTAAGTTTTGCTATTATCATGTCATGGGTATCTCCTTGAAGACTCTTTGCAGGTATTATATATTCATCAAGAGAAGACTCAATGCATAATCTAATGTTCTGAAGAGTGAGAAAGGGTAGAATGACAAGAGAAGCAATCAAGGTGCAAAACAACAGCAAGAAGTTCACCACATGAAATCTTCAAGTGGGCGGCACTGCATACAGTTATTGTAAAAGTATCATTGTACAGAGTCATTGTAAAAGCATCATTGTAAAAGTTACACAAGTGTCTATTTGCCAAGTTGAAGAGGTAGTGTCGAGAGGTCTAGGATCATCATTAGGTGGTTCTGTCATAGTTGGGGTTATGGTCTAGTGTGTCTTCTTCTTCTACATCATTCTATATCGTTGTAAAGTGAACCATTTTCCCTGGTACAAGAGTCCATTCTTATTTTATTCTTCTATAGGGTGGTAGGGTGGTGCTAGGTTGGTGCATGAAGTCACCAACATGTTCAAGCCTATGAAAATTTCAGGATGGTATGGTGGTGCTAGGGTGAGTTGTAGCTCATTGGGTGTTGGGGCATCCGTTTAGTTGACCACTGAAGAATCTCAGGTGTTGGAGCATCCATCTAGCGGGAGCTGGAGAAGCATGTTTTTCTAGATTCTAGGAAGTTGGAGCTTTCTTTTCAATTGGAGTTGAAGATTAAAGAATTATTAGAAAATCATTCAGGTGATTTTTGTCCTAGA
Organism: Pinus taeda; assembly: GCA_000404065.3. Taxonomy (NCBI): domain Eukaryota; kingdom Viridiplantae; phylum Streptophyta; class Pinopsida; order Pinales; family Pinaceae; genus Pinus; species Pinus taeda. Next base: position 82,774 of record APFE031588629.1, read on the forward strand.
GGGGGTTTCCACCTTAAAAACTATGTGCATTTGTGTTCCTTTTGTTTACTGCTATCATTGTACAAACACTGATAATAATTGAAGATTAACTAATGCTCTAAAAGATTAATAATAATACTAATTGAAAGGAATATTGATTCACCCCCCCCAGTATTTCCAACAGGTCTTAGCTTTACTCAAGGCCTCTTCTCTCTATTGTTGAAATTTTATCATCTGATAGACCCTCTTATGCATAGGGCTAGTATCTGGTGCGCATCCTGTAGTAGCTTCATTACTAGCAAGGTGAGATTCATAGGAAAAACCACATCCATTCCATACACCAACTAATAATTTAAGGTTTCGATAGATCTTTTAGTAGTGATTATGTTTGCCCATAGAGCATATTTGAGATTTGCATATTAACTCTTCTTGTTCTTATCTAGCATCCTCTTAATGATCCTTATCAAATTCTTGTTTGAATATTCTACTAATACATTCCCTTAAGGGTAATATGTTATGGAATGCACAAATTCTATATTTTAATCTTGACAGAATTTCCTCCCTTGGAATACTTAGATGCATGAGCATTATTTCTAACTAGCCTTCTGGGACATCCAAATCTAGAGAGAAAGTTACCTTCCATGAAGGCTATGATCAACTTCTCATCAGGTTTGCGGGTTGGAATAGATTGTACCCACTTGGTGAAGTATCTAGTGTCCATGAGAATGTATTTGTACAATCAATTTTAATTCAAGTGTGTTTCTCCATTGAAGTCCAATCTCCATTGTTGGAATGGAGCTTGAACCTTGATTGGTTTCAATAGTAGAGATCGAAGCTTTTATTTCCCTGCAAACATCAAACACTTTAGGAAATATCGAACAAAAACATTAGTATATTTGAAGAGGGAAGGCCAATAATATCTTATTCTCAATATTTTATAGGTTCTGATCTTCCAAGCATGGTATCCTCTACATACTCCTCGATGGAACTCTGAAATGATCTCATATACTTGGCCTTCAATAGCACAAGTAAGCAGGATGCTATCAGGATCTTTCCAATAAAAACTTTCATCCAGAATGCAGTACTTAATTGCCTTTAATTTCAAATATTTTCATTTTTCCTTAGGCATCTGAAGAGGACATTCCAAATTTTGTAGGAAGAATATGATATCTCTATACCATGGAGAATTTTGGAACTTCGAGAGGTCCTTCCAGAAGGGTTCTTTTGGATTCTTTTCATCCCATGGGAAGGATTCTTCTGTATTCCTTCCTATTTGAATGAGAGTTTCTTGTGGATTCTCTCTCCCAAGATGAAGAGGTTCTTGTTGATTCTCTCCATCCGAAGAAAGAGATTCTTGTGGATTCTCCTCTCCGTAGATATTGCAAAGATATTCATTTGTACACATTTTCAATGCAACATGATTTGAATCGGTGATAAATTTAGCTAACCCTTTCCCTTTCACCAACTTTGTAGGCTTAATTTCCAAGTCATATTCTTGTATATTTACTATCCATTTTCCCTGTCTGCCATCAATATTGAGTTGAGTAAGTATTTCCTTTACAACAATGGATGGAACATATGTTAGCACATATTCCTGAAATTATTTGAAATCCTTTACATTAGAATAACCCTGCTTTTTGAAGATAATGTATTACAACTCTACATCTCTCAAGGCACGGGTAAAAAATGTTATAGGTTGCTCGTACCCTTCTTCAAACAATGTAAACTTTGAAACGGGAACCCATACTGTTACCCGTTTTGTAGAGATAGCAAAAAAGTGACCCGATCTCGAAAAGGGGTTATGCAGAAGACACGCGTTTTTTAAAGCTTATTTTTTGGCACTATAAATTTTTTTATGTACATTGCATTTTATAATGGTAGTGTTTTGATGCTAATTTAAAAACGTGGTAATTTTGCACCAAGCCCTTTTTTTAAAAGGTTTTTTTTTTAATTTTTTAATTTTCTAATGTATGAAATGTAAATAATTATTTTGTAAACTTAATAATTTTTGAAGTGG
>APFE031588636.1:0-14953 GCA_000404065.3 Pinus taeda
ACAACGGTGGGGATTAGTGTCTCTAGTAAGTTGGTGCCTAAAAATATTTGAAATAATGATGATTGATGTATCTAGTAGGTTGGTACCTACAAATATTTGTAACAATAGATTGGTGCCTCCAAAGAATGATAAAAAAAGTTGTGTGGTTTTCCCCCAAAAGGGTTTCCATATCAATCTTATGTTCGATGTTCTACAATTTCTAGATCTCATATGTGATTATTTTATTACGGTTCATGAATGTTTAACTAAGAAGAAATTATCTAATACTAATTCAACCTCACCCTGCACCCTCATCCCTCCCCCTCCCCATAACTCTTAGTATAAGTATGTGCTCAACACTAACTCCCAAATTTTCTAAGGTATGGATAGAGGCAAATATAGATTGGAGCCTCTATGAATGTCTCCTTCTCGAGGCTAAATATTATTTTCCAATATCTAACGTGACGAATGACAAATTTAAATAAATACATGACCTCTTCAAAGACCTTCTCTTGATCTTTTGCATATGTGAATGTAGTTGTAAAAAGCCTTTAGATCTAAGTTTGAGATTGATGTGGACTTTTTCCTTCCATATCAAGCTAACCCAGACCATGAGGGATTTCTCAAAATGAAAAACCTCCATAATTTTTCCAATAATATTGCGGTTTCTCATGGACTATATGTAGCTTCCAATGTTAGATAAAGTGACTTCGTACATTAGGTATTTTTTGTAGATTTGGGTAAGTAACCACTAGGGAGTTTTCCTCCTAGCCTCTTGGCACTCAATTTGCTTTTATCAAGGTTAGAGTCTGTCATTGGAGCCTTCCTTGTGTCGCTCATTCCATTTGGGGAAGGAGAACCAATGTGTCAATCCACATGTGCATTTGTTTCGTTCAAGAAGGGAGAGTTAGTGCATTGATCTATGAGTGTTTTTTTAAAGGATTCCAAGTTAAATTACAAAGGGAGTTTTGTCACCATATTGTTGAGTGGCCTACAGGACAAGGATCAAGAGCTGAGAATCAAGGTGGATAACAAGTATGTGCCATAGTCCCCCCATTGATTCTCTCTTGAATCTACCATTATAATCATATCATTATTTTTTTTGCATTAATGTGAGATACTCCTTAAAATTTTATATTAAAAACCACTTATGATTTACTTATAAAAATCATATATATATAATATATATATATATATATATATATATATATTCACTTAAAGAACATTTTGTTGAGAATACTTTTAACCTTATAGACTATCAATAGAAATAGCTTTCTTAACAAAGTTTTATCATTAATAACATGTAGATTGTTTTTAATACTAATATAAATCCATCTTAACTCAAGATGTACCACACACTAAGAGGGATCATATCTGTCAAGATACAAACCTCTTTTTGAGTGCAAAATAGGAGGAAATATTTGCTCCTCGAGAGATTTGATTCCTCAAGGGGCTTGGTAGATTTGAAGTTAAGATGGATCTATGTTGGTTCTTAATAGTATTATTTGTCTTTATATAAATTCCACACCTCCATATATAGAAATATTTATATTTTTTATTTCATTAAAACTTAAAAATACATATAATTGCATATATATATATATGTGTTTGGAAATTTTCTTTTATAATTATTTTTTTAACGTGATATATATGCATACCGAGAGAAATAAATTTTTTGTTTGTTAAGTAATGCAATTCTTGAGATGACTTTTTGTTCGTTTGTTAGGTAATGTGAGTCTTGAGATGACTGTTTTTTGTTTGTTAAGTAATGAGAGCCTAACTTGCTACTTGAGTAATCCAGAGATGACATCTAAGCCACACCATTTTTTTGTTTGTTAAGTAATGTGAGTCTTGGGATGACGTTTTTTGTTTGTTTGTTAGGTAATGTGAGTCTTGAGATGACTTTTTTTTGTTTGATAGGTAATGAGAACCTAAGTTGTTGCTTGAGTGATCCAAACATCACATCTAAGCCAAATAATTTTTTTGTTTGTTAAGTAATGCGAATCTTGAGATGACTTTTTGTTTCTTTATTAGGTGATCCAGGCCCGGGCGTGACAAAGGACCCTTCCAAGACCTTTTACTTTCGTGATGTGTTAGATTTCACTTTTAAAAGAACATAAATGAATACATGTGTATGTTGTAAAGAAGAGGAACATGTCAACCATTAGCAACATAAAAACATAAGACATTGATAATAGAGTTCGTCCAGGAGGGACTATGTCTCCAGGCCCTGGTGTCAAGATGACATAGGTCAATGCATTAAGTGTTGTCAATAGTGATGATGTACATAAGAGGTGATGTCGTTATCATACAAGGATAATTCCCTCATGCATGAGTGGCTCCAAGAGATGTTCCGCTAGAGGTACTCTCAGTAAAGGACTCCTATCAGTATGACACAAACTCATGCATGATGAGCATCCCGCCAACATGGATTAAAAAGGATCTCAATGCAAACATGCATGGCGACACATTAGTATCCCATCAACATACAACAAAGGGATCCCAAAACATAACATGACGAACAATGACCACAAGTACATCACATAGACGATTCCGTGTCACATCAAGCAGGAATCATGAAAACAAGTAATAAACAAGATCCCTCATCAACATCAAATAGGGATCTGTGCAACACAATGCATAGCAAAAGAAGTACATGAATGCACTACATATACCTCACAACCAAGGGTCATCTGAAGAAGCAGATGTCAAACTACCAAAGTTGTTCGTGCCATCAATCTCACGGCATCAATTGCATGGAAATGGTTGCTCGCACATGAATGCTAACATCTGCATTCCACTTTGAAAAGTGGCTGAAAAATAGAATGAGAAAATAAAAAATCTGAATGCACCATTAGATTTGTGACGTCGAATAGTGCAAAATCGATTGTCCAATTTCTGAATTCTGAGAAATTGAGAATCTGGGGCTCAAGGAATATTTTAGATTCCCCCTAGATTCCTCAAAGATTTTGCTCCATGGGTGGACTGGAAATCTGCAACTCAAAAGGCGAATTTGACCTTGCCATTGCGATCCTGCGGAAAACCATGAAAAACGACTATAAACTTGACTATGTTCTGACAAAAATAATTTTTACCTCCCTAGAGAATCTTTGGGTATCAAAGAATATTCTACCTCCTCTATCTCGAAATCTGTGCCCACTCCTGGTTCCTCCATCTCCCCCCATGCATTGGTGAAAATGAATGTTTATATAAAATCCCGGGTGGATTTAACAAGGAGTTAGTTTGGTGCAGTGGTAAAATGGTGAAGTTGTTGGTAGTGATTCTGGGTTCAAATCCCCATGAAACCAAACTTAACACGTAACAATCTTTTTTAATATTGCATGGTTATGATTTGTAACTATTGCACTTAATACATGGCATGTGGGCTGTTTATATGGCGCATTTTAGCTGGCGGTTAAACTTGGGAGTTGTGGGTGCTTTCTATTTAATGTTGGTACATTGGATGGTTCTCGTATTACATGGGGCTGCCTGTTTGGGGGCTGACCATGTGGGCCGAGTGGGTTCGACCCCCATCGGCTCCCTTACTAAATTCCCATCGCATTTTTTTGGTGGGGTTTTACGGGGGTGTGGGCCGAGTCCACCGGAGGTGGCCCGTGCCCACCCCATTAATATTATGTTTAATATGGTGGTGCAGTTGGATCAGCGGGGTCATGGTCGTCAATCCTTCCAAAAACATTTTGGTGTTGTATGTGATTGGGGGTAGTGGCCCACCACCACATTATATTTTTTTTTAATTTTTATTAAAAAAACAGTCACCTTTAAAATTTAAAAAAAAGGACAGAAGGAGGCAAATTAACTGGGCCACAAATTTGCCCAAAATCTGGCTCAGGTTGGTTGGAATCCGGTGGCTGGGTTCTGTCCAAATTGTGGCCTCCTTAAGTCTGCCTAGTCAACAAAAGTCAACCCAACTTTGACTGCCTCTATCTTCCTCATACGGACTTAGATTGACGAACTGTTCACACCACCACGATCATAGCGATGAGATCTTTAACATGAACCTAGTTCGAACATAATCCAAACAGTTTGATTTTGGAGCTTTCATAAGCCCTCTTTGTTCAGTATGTCTTTGGAGCCACCTGAATCATTAGGTAATGTGAGTCTTAAGATGACTGTTTTTTGTTTGTTAGGTAATGAGAGCCTAACTTGCAGCTTGAGTAATCCAAAGATCACATCTAAGCCACACCAACCCTTAGCATGAGTGGATTTTTGCCTATAAAAGAACTATTGTAACTATTAAGTTTTTAAATATGTTTATTATGTTTATAATTAATTTTTTTTAATGTGATATGCATACTCAATACATATAAAGAGAGGAATTATTATATGTATTAAAAATTTAAATTATGTTTATTAGCTAATTTAAATATAAATTTCCTGAAATATAATAGTTAAGAATATGGATAATTATTTTAATTGATATAGTATAATCTTACTTATAATTATTTATATATATTTTCTTATATATTTCACTTTCAATAATTATATATTATAAATATTATGAATGTGAATATTATTTTATATTATGGATATGAATATAGGGTATTCTAACTTATAGACGAAACCATGTTTTCCACCATATTTTTTCAAGCTAATTTTAACCAAAATGAGGCAGAGATTTAAATAAAAATGATTTTGAGTTGTTTAATGTGTAGAATTCGAATTCCCTAAGGGTTTTTCAGGTATTGAATCTAGTTATGCATTCAAAAATATAATTTAAATAACAAAAAATCACATTCTTTATTGAAACTGTGTCATCAATTCCAATGAAAAGGGCTATTTTGTTTATAAGTTTGACTAAGCCTACGAATATCATTTTTATTTTTTATTACTTTTATTATTATTGTCATTTTGATTTAATGTTTCATTTAATACACTGCTACATTGCCTTTATACTAAGTTATAAGACAACTCTAAACTATATTCCACTACTCAAATACTAATAAATCATATTTATTATATTTCTTTGATCCATTTGAACTTTTGATATATCTTTTTCAGTGCAAAATTTGAGAAAATATTTGCACTTGCAGAAATTTGATTCCTTTATATACTTGGTAAATCTAATAGATTTGTGTTTATTCTTAATAATATTATTTATATTTCTATAAATTCAAATATTCTTATTTTTAATATTGTTAAAACATAATAACACATATAATTAGATATGTGTATGTATTTGGCATTTTTTTTTTACATGTTTTATAATTTGTTTATAATTTAATTTTTTTAATGTGATATAAATATTATGATTATATATAGAAGATATTATTGTAATTACTAATTTTTGAAAATAAATAATTTATAAATAATGAATATTATTTTAATTTATATGGTAAATAAAATCTTATTTTATAGTTATTATTTATATTTTATATATTTTCAAATCTTTTATATATAATAGAGATTAATTGTAAATATTAGGTTTTAAATATGTTTATTAAATTGAATTTAAATAATGAATTTAAAATATAATTGTTAATGATATGAATTATTATTTTAATTTTATACGATAAAATAAAATTTAACTTACAATTACTATTTAATATATATATAGAAATTTCCTTATTAATAATTATATGTTTTGAAATATATGAATATGATTTATTTTTTAATTGAGTAGACATTATCATCATCAATTAATACATTATTACACCATCTCTATACTAAATTTTAAATATATAGATAATTAATAAACTAATTAATTTCCATTACTCAAATAATACTAATTCATATTTATTATACCACTTTGACATTCATAGGATACAATTTCAAATATTATGCTTTTAAGAACTAAATGAACTAATTCCTGTAGGATGATCTATTATCGTAGTTTGACACTCATAAAATATGATTTCATATATTTATTACAAAACTAAATTTAAAATTTCATTGGGCTTAGCTAGATTACGTTACACCACTTAATGATTTGTTAATTTTTCATAGGGTTATATTGTTCTTTGCTTTGATAATTGCATTTCTTTCACCCCATAACATCATAATATTATTCATATTTACATCATTATTCATCATCAAATGCAACTATGTAGAAAGAACAATATCATCATCATCAGTATAGCGAAACATAAAGGAACAATAGAAGAAAAGCATTCACACATAGAGACACCAAGATTGGTAGGAGACTTGAGAAAAACCCACTATGGGGAAAATCCTTGCAAATTCTTCTTCTTAGATTGTCATCAAATGATTCATCAAAAGAGAGTACAATTATCCATATTTTCATCTATGCAACTAATCATCAAAACATGTACAACATCCATGAAATTAGCCTAACAATGTATATGTTCAAAACTTTGATTCTGAAGGTTGTAATGAATTGTCATTATCTACAATCAACTACCGAAACCTGCGGTCATTGAGCGAAATCTTTAGAAGATTGAGATTTCATATTTTAGATCCTGGTTGCACGAAGGAGGTGTCATGTGAGTGACTATAAATGTCCTAATAACTCCCTTAAGCCTGTAAAGCGAGCGACTAGGGTCATATATTGACTGTGGAAACCCTAAACAACAGATGCGAGCTTCAGAGCCTACAATTTCACCTCATAGCGAACCTGATCCTCCACGGACGAGCCTCACACCTGTGCGAGCAAAAAAAAATATAGAAGAGTGTCTCACTATTTTTTCCAAATGAGGTAGATGGAACTTGTATTTATAACCTTTCAAGGTGGTCCACTTTGCTTTAGGGCTAACCTTATTACATGTGCACATGTGGGATTTTCTTCATAATTACACTTTCCCTTATTTGATTTGAGTGATCTTTAGGTCGATTTTGGTCCTCTCGAAAAGAGGAATTCAATGCAATCATTATCTCTATCAGGTGAGCTATCCAACGTGGAATTTGGCCATAGTTTCATATTTTTAACACTCCCTCTCAACTAGGGAGAATTCCACCTGCATCATGTCATGTGTATCTTATCATCAAATCATATCCAATCTCAAGTATCTCATCATCATGTATCGTCATTGATCTTCTCAATTACTCTCACTCATTCCTACTTATCTCTTGATTGTCCCTGCCCATATGGTGAATATTCTCAAATCTGAAATTAGAATAATTTTGACATCAAAGGGGAGCTCAATCTACCACCTTCTATCCATCGGGCTACTACCCATAATCTTTGCCAGTGGGCTACTACCCAAAAATATTGGCGGGGAGTCATATCTACGATCCACATCATCGTCAGAGAGCATATCTAAGCCTAGAACCACATTGGGAAGCTACTACTCAACCAAAATCTCATGGGGGAGCTACTACTACGACCCCATATCGAGGAATATGTGATATAGGGGAGGTACTATTCAACCCATCCTATTTCCTACTGATCTTCCCAACAACGACCGTCAATAGTCATGTGGTAGAACACCTGCATCATAATCTAAGCTTGGACAAGATACTCGACTTACTGAGAGGTAAGGATTACATGCCTCCAAGCCTCCTCAAACCGTTGGCAAGATGGGGAGGGACAATCCCAAAAATCCTAACTTGTGGGTATGATGCTAACTGGGGTATACTCTGCAAAGACCAAGATAGTGTGAGCTACTACTCCAACCTTATAATGGGTAACAGATAAGAGTGATACCCTATTGTCCAAAGTTCCCTCAACTCCAGGATCCATCTATCTCAATTCCTCACCTTGGGAGCTCAGACAAGGGGGGAAGAGCTGGCTCAGTGCCCTCGATCAGTGTTGCTCTCATTATACTCATATATGGTATCAACTTGATCATCATGTAGCAATAGTAGCAGTCTCATGTTCATGTAGGTCATCAAATCAAATATCATATTAGAAGATAAACCATCGTATATATATCAAAAAAGGATACCTATTCATCCTCCCTCTAAAGGAGGTGTCAACCACAAGCCTGAGCTTGTCTCATACAAAAACACTGTCTCAATATATGAAGGTATCTCAGTGCCAAATATATGCGGGATTCTCTACCAATCGGTTCCCAACTTTTGTTATCATAATGTATCCATGTCATATCCAAATCATGCTCAAATGACTCTCTAAGGAGCTTCTTCATCCTGCCACATAGCTAGTCATGCTAGCGACATCGTACTCAACCTCGGTCGTGCTATGGACCTCTCATCCAAGATATCATGACAGATCTCATACTAGGGCAACATCCAAATGTGCTAGTCTCATCAATAACGATCCTAATCATCATCAATACACCCAAGTAGTCACATATCATAGGAGGATCATCCCATGCAAGTAATTTTAAGGATGCTAGGCAGCAACTCATCGTGAATGAATCAACTCTGGTTCTATGCACATCATGTATATATATGAATGGATGTTCAAAACAAAACATCAATGCTTCAACTAATTGTCGGTTGCCAAGTCAAGTTCAACAATATCTATTCACAACATATTGAAATTCAATCAGAGTGTCCAAGGATTTTCATTTCCACTTTCTAATACTTCTTCAATAGCTTCACAATATAGATTTTTTTTACCCAACTTTAGAAATTGATTCATCATGCCATGATTCAGTATTTCGAGCTTTAGAAGCCATCTCCATCTTACTTAGATCAATAGAGGCTCATTTCCTGTCAAGAGTAGACCATCAATATATAAAAAAAATTCAAAATCAAAGTCAAACCTTGGAACACTTCTGAAGTAGAGGTTTGGATCAATACATCATCTTGGATTCGCTAGATAACTGTCCATGTGGATATATCTGGATCGATAATCTTGCTTCATATTCTTCCCTCTACAAACATAATACTTTTCCAAACCAATATACTCATACTCGCAATATTTTAAAATCAAATCAACTAAGTCATCTTATCAAAGTTCAGATACCAGATCAAAACCAATATCAAGATCATCACAATATCACGATATCAGATTCTTTAGACTAGGTGACAGGTAGAGATCTCATCAAGGCATGAATTCATCTATTATCATGCCAACAAGTTGTCATAAGAAATATCAATCCAAATTTCATCAAGTCATCCACATGATCATAATATAAGTCAGTAAATGCAAATGCATACACCAAGGAAAAGTCATGCAAGTTCCAACCATTCATGGAGATAGCTTCATACCGAATCGCAGCTGTGAATATTTCAACCAATGTGATAAGAACAAGGAGGTCAATACAAAACCATTATCGAATACCAATATTAGTCTTTGGAAGTTCATATATCATTCTCATCAAGGCAAATCATCAAACATCAAATCAAATCATTAGTCATCAGGTCAAATCCAAAATTTTCTATCATAGAGAGATCTATAGTCCAGAACGTATCATAACATCAAGTTGAAGTTCAAATTCATTATCAAGCATCATGTCAAAACTCCAAACACTGCTCATCTATATCAATCAACCAAATCATGTCAAACTCTTGTAGCACAAACTTTAAACATAATGACATATTTATATGCATGTCCTAGTCACCTGCAAAGACAGGTTTAGACTATATATTCATATTATAGTAAACATTTAGACTTTCCTGCTCACATATCTTTCTATCGTCTACTCCACATCAGTAGGACTAACATCTTTCAGGTGAACATTTGATTTCATGCACAAAACTTCATTTTGTGTCCAACAGGCATAGTCACACCCGTAGGCTTTCTCTGCGAGCAGTTGGGATACTCCAGTCGCACCCTTGACCTCACTTCCATGTGGCTGAGAGGCTATAGTCGCACTTGTGAGCCTGCTTCTGTGTGATTGAGGCTTAGTGCGATGGAAAAATATCTCTCCTTAGATCAGAACTTTGCTGCAAATCAACAATGTTAGATGTTTGTCTTATTTATGCCCATAAATCATAGTTTATCAGTAAAGAGTATACAATGCAAATGACAATAGGAGAAGAAATATTGTGAAGAGATTCTCCCTCTGTATGGGAATCCACTTCATCCATCTTCATTCATGCCATCAACTTGTCTATAATATTGTCATGCATCAACATATATGTTAGATCATAAAGTCGTACCATATCTCATATTCATCATGGTTATATTATCATCATCTACTTCATCATGACTTCATGACATCAAGGTTTCATCAAGGGCTAATTTCAATATAACTAATATGAGTAGACTTCAAGAATCATGATCACAAGTGTTGCTTCTTTGTCACATAACTCAACTCAATTTTACCATATGCCACAATCACTAAGCACATCAAAACATAACCATGATAATAATAATAAAAAATTCATGAATATCAATCTTATTGTTACACTTCTATCATCATGGCTACTATGATTTTCACAAACAATATCAATAGTACCAAGTTACCATCTACTAGAATCAAGGTGTTAGCCTTTTAAGGAATCAAGAAGTTCATTATGTAAGATACTTGTTCAACATCAAGTGCACCATTTCATCATAAGAAACATGAATCCAAATCACTTTCATATGAAAGAAAGAACCATTTGAGAAGGATACATTCTCATTATACCTTAGGGATCACCTTGCCATAACATTAAAACAATACACCATGCATATCTTGTAGTATTCAAATACCTATGAAATCTTTTATTTAACATAGGTAGCATGTAACACTTATTCATATTTTTATCAGGTGTCTCCTTACGTTTTACATCTCTAGTTTTTCTTTCCTACATCTCAAATGATCCTCAAGAAGGATCCTCTTATTACATCTCATAAAGGAGGTTAGAAACATCCAAATACTCAAATATACATGCAGGAAGTATAAGTAATGATCAAAACAATAATCAATTCTATAAGTCTAAACGAAAGTAAAGACATAAAGGAGCATCATAAGTCAAGAGATACTTATCTTCAATGAGAGGTGATCCTATCCCTCTTGAACCATCCTCCAAGAACCATCATTGTTCATTGTACACATAACAATGTCGCCTTCAATATTTCAACCAACTTTATCAACAATCAAGCCTACTAGAGACTATCAAATCTGGCACAAATGCTTGAGCATATTCACATTGACCATGCTAGATTTCATTTCTCATATCTTTTCCATAAACCAAGGTTTATCTCAAACCTCATAATATCCATCAAACCTTAATACACAAATTTCCTAAGGTTTTATTCAAACCTTAGAATTATTTTAGGTCTCCTCCATCCTCTATTGCTTCCATTAAAGGTGTCCCTTGGGGGTGATCTTCATGAATTTTCTTCAGCCTAGCTCCGATACCATGTTAATTTTTCATATGGCTATATTGTACTTTTCTTTGATAATTGCATTTCTTCATTAACACATTAGGTTCACCCAATACAATCATAACATTATTCATATTTACATCATTACTCATCATCATATGGAACTATGTAGAAAGAATATTATCATCATCATCAATGCGGCAGAATATAAAGGAACAATAGTAGAAAAGAATTCACACATAGAGACAGCAAGATTGGTCAGAGACCAGGGAAAAACCCACTATGAGGAAAACCCTTGCAAATTATTCTTCTTAGATTGTCATCAAATGATTTAGAAAAAAGAGAGTACAATGATCCATATATTCATCTATGCAACTAACCAGCAAAAAAACTACAACATCCATGAAATGAGCCCAATAATGTATATGCTCAAAACCCTGATTCTGAAGACTGTAATGAACTGTCACACTCTGCAGTTAAATACTGAAACCTGTAGTCACTGAGGGAAATATACGGAAGATTGAGATTCCATCTTTTATATCCCAGTCGCACACAAGAGGTGTCATCTGAGAAACTATAGATGTCACAATCGCTCCCTTAAGCCTGGCATGCGAGCGACTAGGGTTAGATCCGAATTGCAGAAACCTTAAACCCCAAATCACATGGATAGGGAGTTGTATGTGTGACTAGAAGGCTCCAATCACACATATTGGATTATGTGCATGCTACTACAGTCGTATCCTTCCTGTTTTGTGCATGCGACTGGGACCTGAAACCCTAAATAAGATATACAAACTTCAGACCTTGCAATTTCACTTCAAAGCAAACTTAATCCTTAACATAAGAGCTTCAAACTTGTGCAAGAAAAAACAATATAGAAGAGTGTCTCATTTTTGTGTCCAAATTAGGTAGAGGGAACTTGTATTTATAGCCTTTCAAGGTGGTCCAATTTGCTTTAGGGCCGACCTATCAAATGTGCACATGTGGGATTTTCTTCACAAATACAGTTTCCCTTATCCAATTTGAGTGATCTTTAGGTCGATTTTGGTCCTCTTGAAAAGAGGAATTAAATGCAATTATTATCCCTATCTAGTGATTTGTCCAACATGGAATTTGACCCTAGTTTCATATTTTTAACAAAATTTTGGAGGATAGGACTTAAAAGATATCAATATATTTAGGTTAGCTCTTTTGATTAAGAGTTTTTGGAGATCCATCTTGGTGTTGATATTTGGACGACAATTATTACGAGGAAATATATGAACAACATGCCACTCACGGATTGGGTTAGGTGTGGGCGTTTTCCAAACATAATGGCTCTTACATTTGGAACAACTTTATGAAATCAAAACATTGGCTAACTGGAAATATTCGATGGGAGATTGGGTATGGCTCTAAGATATTAGTTGGAATTGATCCCATTCTTGGCATGAGAGGAGCCCACACCTTGCCGAATGCGATCATCAACATTTTACATGACAAGGGAATTTTTTTTCATTTCTCAGATCAAAGGAAATTACAATTTATTGCATTTATATTCCATTTTTGAAATATGCTAATGTTGTGGGATTATCTGCTAAAAATGCTTTTATTTGGGTGCGATACATTTTGGACATTTAAATGGTGGGGATTTTTCATGCAGCCGAATCTAACAAACTTTGTTGAAATGGTAAGCTGCAACAAGATCAATTGGTGGTCTCAAAAGTATATAATCACATCTCTCATTCTCTTATGATTTGGAAGGACCTTGTTGGTTTAGGTATATTTGGTCTTGGTATTTTCCTTTAAAGATTAAAATTTTCAGATGGCTAGTTGGAGAAACAAGTTTCTCACTTAGGCTAGTTTGGAGAAACTAGATTCTCACTTGGCAAAACTTGTGTAAGTATGGGTTTGAAGGTCCTAGGAGATGTTATCTATGCTAGATATATTTTGAAAATGTGTTACTCCTTTTCTTTCAATGTCCTTGCCCCATTGCTTGTTGGATTCATGTTTAATTGTGCTTTAATTTAAAGGTGTGTTGGTCTTTTATCTCTTTGGAGGCATGCTACAAGTGGTGGATGACACAATGCAGATAGCACCACTCTCTTCCTCTTTTCATTATGCGGGGCATATGGAAAGGTAGGAACATTGTGATTTTTAAGGACCAACCATTTGACATTGGTCATATTTGTGTCAAGATTTGTGCTTTGTATAATGAATAGGGATGAAGAACACAAAAGGTAAAACTTCATAGAACCCTAACAGACATTCCAAATGATATTTTTTTGGTTGGCTATTTTGACGGGGTTGCACAAGGTGGTCGATGTGGTTGTGGTGCTCTTATCGAGTTCTCTTAGTCTCTACAGTACTATTTCTTTTGGAATGTTGATATTGGGGCGAACACAAGAGCGAAGGTTGTAGCTCTATGGAGGCTTTTATATTGTGCAAAGATTTTGTTCATCGATCAATCCACATCTTTGGGGATTCTTGAGATGTCATGGATCAATGGCAAGGCTTCTTTGGCATCTCTTGGAGTGTCTAATTGGATACAAATAATTTGAGTTTTAGAGGCTTCCTTTCATGGTTTAATTGTTCAACATGTTTACAATGAATATAATATGGATGCAAATGTTCTATCTAAAAGAGGACTCTCATCGACGCCTGGTAGAATCCACTTCGGCATTTTTCGTCATGGTGTTTTGTGGCAGGAGGGATCACATCATCTCTTGGCTCATAGGTCGCTAGTCTATTTGTTGTTTTGCACTTTTAACAAGTAGACATGTTTTTCTTTCTGCAATTTTTTGTATACGTTCATGTCAGAAAGAAGCAAAGGTGATATGAATTATATAGTTTACAAGATTCTTTTGATTCTCTTATTTAGACATGTTTTGATGGATCATCTTCCAATGGAAGTCTAGACTTTTATTGAATTGATTCTGGACATATTGGGTTGAATCCGAACATATGTTCGTGTAACTAGTTTTCTTTTAATATTAAATCTGTGTTTTTTCTTTCTTGAAAATAATAATAATAATAAGGTAATGTTTATCAAGGCCACAATTTTGTCTGGATGACGAATTGCCAAGAAATCTAATTCTAAGAGTGTTTGAATCATTTTTTTGATGGTGGAAATGGATTCAACACCATCATGACGAATTGCCAAGAAATCTAATTCTAAGAGTGTTTGAATCATTTTTTTTTTATGGTGGAAATGGATTCAACACCATCAAGAACTACTAGTGCACCCAAAACATGAAACTTGACAACTGTAACCTGAATTTAAAAAAAAATCTACCAATTTTTCAAAATTATGCCAAAAGTTCCATTATTTTTTGAGCAAAATTATAAACTCATTAAATTACCAGAAATAATAATAATAATAAATATTTTTAACATCAAAATATTCCTTTTATATGAATAATTTAATATCCAAATGTTAAAGATACAAGGAAATGTGAAAGATCGAGAATATCCTTTGTTTGAAGGATATATCCTTCCAATGAAAAATTTATTGTTAAATTAATTATTTCTTAGATTTGGTAAAACAATTTCTGCTTATTTGATTATAATTCAATTTATACCATTTCCCATCAACACTCTCACCATCCCAATATCACCTCTATAAATAAAAAAATAAACTGAACTCACCCTAATCTTTTTCCTAACTTCAATAAGCACAAAAAAAAATTACACAACACTTCGTAACAAAAAGACAATAACTTAACAGAAACCTTCAACCATCCATACTAATTTTCAAATAAACTTGAAAGAGATACAACAATTTTTTCCAACCTCAAACCCCTGTTGCTTTTCGACAATTTTGCAAGTTTTTGATGGCCTGACATGGTTGGAAAA
>APFE031588650.1:2008-16612 GCA_000404065.3 Pinus taeda
TCCACAACTCAAAACTCTGACCATTAAATTTCTCGATCTCTATCTTTCCACTACTCACCATCTTCTTTCACCACCAAAATCGATCTCGCAGATCTCCCACTGAACAGGGTCTACCATAGGCTTGAGCGAAACCCCTCAGCAATAAAGGCGTCCCCTTGAAGCCAAAAATTCTCTGATACCAAATGTAAGTTTTAACCCCGTGAAGAAATTACTTGCATATGAATTCTAAAACACAGAAAAATAAACAATGCGAGAGCATAACACATAAAACACATATACGTAGAGATTTTCCCATTGGATCCCAAAATCGAGACTACCAGCTTGATTTTTCATTATGTTCCTTTTAATGTTACAATACATATTTATACATGCCGAAGCATCCAATACCATGGACCGAAAACCATCGCATCCGAAAACATGGACCGAAAACCATTGCGACCAAAAAAAAAAGCATGTGCGAAAATCATGCACAAATCCATAGGTGGGTCCACCCAACCTAACATAAGTTCCAAAACCAAAATTTTCTGGGGCGCTACCCGGACCCATAAAGTGGGGTTACGGGTACCCCTTAAACCCCCTATGACCTCCCCCCATCTGACCCCCGGTTAACTACATGGGCTAGTTATGGAAAGAATATAACACAACCCAACAAGGCTCCTGTCTATGAGGCCTATCACTTTTCTGTAATAATGTGACAGTTGCAAGTCTCAATGACTTGCTACCTCTAGGATCCCAATTCTTAAATTGTCTTTGTGCAGTCATCTTTCTCTTACTTGGATTAACAATCACCTTCTTGTTGCTGCTTTTGTTCCCTATTATCCACTTGAAAACTTTTGTTTCCAATGTTGTCTTCTTTATCTCTTCCTGCTGTTGATTTCTACCTCTTCAGTCTGAATCATTTAATCCTCCACAAGATATCTTATACTCAACCAATTGCTCTCTCAAGGTTTCAAAATATTTAAAACCTTGTTCAACGAACCTTTTATCAATTGTTTAATCTTGTGCTTCCACTATCAACATCATGGGTTGCCTCCAAGAGGTTATTTTCTGATCATGATGTATACCAATCCACAATTCACTGGTAGAAGTTATAATATACCATTCCTCTACTTCTCCCATTGTCCACACATCCAATGATTTACATGGAATTCCTTCATCTTCCAACCCACTTGACTGTTTACTTGGTATGAAAACATACAACCAATCTCTTGTACGCTGATTTTCAATTGTGAAAATTTTCCCTTGATTTTCTTTATCTTTCCAATTGATCTTTGCATTCACATAATATTTATCTGCACTTTCAACTTCTACACCATCAAATATTTGGTCTTCACATCTTTTTGGACTTGTGAACAAATTTTGTTCAAATTCTTCCATTTCTCTCTCTCTACTGTCCTCCTTGGCTTCAACAATACCCTGCATAAGAGTTGTTAAAATTTTTCTTTCTTCATCCCAAATTCCATTATGTTGGGAACATTGCTTTTCATGAAAATCATCCACTAAATTTTTCTCTAAACCCCGAACAAAATTAAAAATCAAATATTTCATGATCATCATGGTCATATGAAAATGATCATACCCACTTACATCTTCAAAATTCTGATATTTCTGCTACAACCAACTCAGAAATTCAAAATCTGAATTGTCTTCAAGCCTATCCCTTTGATATCTATCAATCTGCGAAACATTCCTTCCTTCCTCAAACCTAAATTTACATTTCTTGTCACCCTGAAGCAATCTTTTCCATTCAGCCATCAATGTTCCAACATTATATTGTGAGAGAATTTGAACAATTTTCTCCCACTTTCCTTCATAAACTTCCAAAGAATATGATTTCTTTGACCATTCTCCTTTCAGCTGCTCCATGGAAGGCTGATTTCTTCTATCTTCTATACCCGCGCATTCAAACATTTTGCAAAAATTACATTCTTCCTGACATTCCTTGGGCTCATGCTCAATTTCCAATATACATTTCTCTTCTTTTTGGCTGCAATTTTCTATTACATGAGCTTCTTCTTGTACTTGTTGTCCATCTTCTGCAGCTCTCTGATCACAATCAACAATATGATTTTTGTCCCAATTAATTTTTGGTTATGCATACCCCTCTTTATGACTTTTCAAAGCATAACCCTGTTCTATCCGTCCTTGAGAAATTTCTACAAATTCTTCTCCATGATTGTCTTCATAAGTTAGTCTTCTTTTTTCCTGGCTGCATGAGATAACACTATCTCTTCTTCTTCGGGTCCTTGGATGCTTCCTAGTCTTTGACTCTTTACAGTTTCTTTTCCATTGACAGAATTGTCTTGAGCTGCACTGTCCTTATCAACTCTTCCTTTGCTATAATTGCAAATTTGCAAGACATACATTGTTTCTTGCTTTTCTAGTTTCCAATAGCTCTCAATTATGCAAACAATTTCTTAAAAAATATTTAGATAAACACTCAATAAAAAAATATACAACCACCAAATTATACCTCCCACCGTACTCTTCTTTTCACAAAATTGTGAAATTTTGATCTAATTTCTTTCATAACCTTCTTCAAGGTTGTCTTCATGACATAAGGCTGAACTTCCTTCTTCTAAAATAGTCCTTTGAAACTATCCACCTCCATAATCAACTACTTCTTGCTGTCCTTTATAAGCACAGTCCTTCTTTTCTTTGACTGCTGCTCCTTCCTCGATTTCTTTCACTTGTTCAGCTCCCTTTGCTTGATCTTTAGTACCTTCAATTTCACACTCATACAAACAATTAATTTGGAATACATTACAATTTCCTTTTTCACTTGATGTCATTGACATCTCCTTTTTGTGTTGCTCCAAGCACTCCATCATCCCATCACTCTCATCATCATCCTCTCCTAGGATTGATCCTTCTTCAGGTTCACAAAAGTGAATTTTTTCTTTCTTCTTCTTTTACATCAAATTCTTGGAAAATAACCTCATAACATGCCACTTGACTCTTTTCCTCACATTCACACCATATTTTAGATTCTCTGTAATCTCCTTTTGTAGCAGTTGTTCCAAATGATTGAGTTGTGTCCTTAACTCCACCATCTCTCTATCAAATTCTTCACAATCTACTCCCCTTCTGCCATATTCGCTGGCATCTTCTTTCCTCTTTCTATGTCTTTCTTCTAAGACTTTCCTCTGACTGTATGGAGTCATTTTACATTTCCTCTTGTGAACTTTTTCACATCCACATTGGAGCTGCACTAAAGCCTCTCTCTTGTAGCCAGTTTCAATAACTGCTACACACTCCCCTATTAAGCTTTGCTTTTGTTCTTGATCTATTGGGATCACTTGGTTCTCTTTCCTCTACAACCCTTTTGAGCATCCTGTTACACAGTAATTTGTCACTGTCCCTGTTACCCCTCTCCTGCACCTTGGAGGACACATTTTGGGACTTGTGAGAAGTGACAAGACTTGAAACCACTTGCCTCATTCCCCTTTGAACATGAGCTTCATATGCCCTGAAGACATCTCCTGCAGTTTGCCCTTAAAAATGTCCCTTTTTATATTAGCGTTGGGCCACTGTGTTCTTCCCGTGCCAATGGGGAAAATCATATAAAAGGGGCGCGCTATTAGCACTCTGTCCTAGAGTCGCAATCGGGCCAACCTATTTGGGCAAATTTTTTAACCAATCAACCTCCGAAAGTTCTCTCCAACTCATTCACCAACTGAATCTATGTTAAGTGAAGATGGTTTGGATTCGAATCTCCTTGAATGGGAAGTAGTTTTCCACCATTCCATAGAAGTTTCCAAGTGATGAAGCCAAATCCATTATTGTTGTGATTGATCTTATCCCTTCCTTTTCATCTATAAAAGCTTGTCTCCATGGCTTGAGCAAGCTAGTTCTGATTCTAGTGGCAATACTTGTGCTGAAAGGAAAATATCAAGAGATTAGAGTTGCAAGAGCCTTCTTTCTGTCCATAAGGCTTTACCTAAGTAAGGAGATCTTGTCACCAAAGAGAGAGAGGCTTGTCCCTCATCCCCTCAAGCTTTGCAAGACTTGTGTAGCTGAGCACCCAGCCAAAGGAGGACTTGATGTCAGGACGTTGGTTGTATTCTCCTTTGTTGATTATTAAAATAATGACTATCAATGGTCCATTCTCATTGTTGTTAAATTAATGTTGAATTATGTCCTTCCTGACTGATGTATAATTGCATTTATTAGATTTCACGCTTGTGTTTGTGTTGTTCTCTTTGTGTGCAGGTGTCCATTCACGAGGATAGTGGAGGATTGTGACCGACCAAAGCAAAGGAGCGTGGGCGACGTCTCTTCTACGAACAAAAGCGTTGGAATCCAAGTAGGTCTTCATCACCTACCTTTTATTTGCAGATAGGAACTTGCGTGGTAACATTGTTTGATTGTTGCTAGACCCGTTCTGGGCTAGTATGGATCGCCTCTATCCGTAGAGGGGATTTACCTCTCCAACAATTTGGCGACTCCGCTGGGGAGTTTAACTTGTTGTTCGATTTGTAAACTTTAGACGGAGTCTGAAGCACGGCCAGATAGCCTTCGAAACACTATTGCTTTGCATTAGTGAAGTAGATCAAAGCCGCTTCAGTCAATCTCCGATTTGGTTTACGAATTGAACAACTTGGAGTTTGTCTTGCCTCTTTGGTTTTCTCTTGCTTGCTTGCTTGGATAGCTTTTTGGATTGAGTTTCTTGCTGCCTCTTGCTTCCTGACTTACCTAGATACTGTAAACCAAGCTTTGGACCGCTTATTTTTCTTTTTGACTTGGCAAACTTTAGACGGAGTCTGAAGCACGGCCAGATAGCCTTCAAAACACTATTGCTTTGCATTAGTGAAGTAGATCAAAGCTGCTTCAGTCAATCTCCGGTTTGGTTTACGAATTGAACAATTTGGAGTTTGTCTTGCCTCTTTGGTTTTCTCTTGCTTGGATAGCTTTTTGGATTGAGTTTCTTGCTGCCTCTTGCTTCCTAACTTACCTAGATACTGTAAACCAAGCTTTGGACTGCTTATTTTTCTTTTTGACTTGGCAAACTTTATTAGCGCGATTTTTTCCTTGACAGTCGCGCTAGTGGCCCTTGTTGCTAACTGACAAACCATGCCAATCCCTTTATAGCGCGAGTTACAACTTGACAGTCGCGCCAGGCCTCTTAGCTTTTTAAGTTCGCTTGTTTGCCTGCCTTTTGAGCTTGGATTTGTATCTTGCCACATATTTTTTGATTACTGGAGTGTGTTTGATCCTTGTCTGGCTGGTTCTTAACCTCCGTCCTTTGGGTGTTTGCCTCTTTCTACCAATTTCACACCTTAACCCTAGGACATCTAGTGACCGTGTGTGTCGAGCCTTCCGTAGGAGTTTTGGGTTTCTTGATTGTCCAGTTGACTTTGTGATTGCTTCTCACACTTGTTCAGTGATTGTTGAAGTGTTTTTGGTTGATTTCCGAGTGACTTGCTTCTTTCTTGCTCTGTTTGAGCTTAGATCACATAGCTCGTACAAGCCCTTGCTTTTCTTTTGGTTTGGAGAATTGTTTTGGTGTCTTGGGATTTCATTGTGTTCTCATTGAGTGAATTTATCTCTTTTACTCAATGTTATTGTCTTTCAAAATTCATTCTAGTGCATTGTGCCTTTGAAAAAGAAATCAAACAATCTCTTTTGCGTTCAATAGTTAATGGAATAGAACTTTTCGTTGATTCATATCCTTGAAAGAAAAAGTTTTATTTATTTTCCATTAGCTGCATTAGGGTGTTTTGATTGATTGTGCTCATTTTGTTTGATTGAAAATTCTTAACCCTCTCATAGTTAGTATTCATCGAACGAAATGGTATTCTTTGGCATATAGCTTCCATCTAGGCAATTGTGAAAGATCACATACGGTAGGGCCTAAAATCGAACCTTAACTAAAGATCAACCATAAAATAAACCGAATAAACTTAAAAATGCATTGGAACATAACGCTCACATTCTAGAGGTCTAGGCTAGAGACGTGCTCCGGCGTTGTTAAACCTAGTCACTTTTGTTCTCGCATTAAGGTTGGGTGATTCCTCCTTGTGTGATTCAATTGTGGTCTAGTACGGAATTGTGCTCCCACGTATTGTCGCGCATATATGGGGAGACTCCACTAGGTTATCATCCTTGATCCATAGGAAGCCGTGTCTGCCGCCTTTCAAGCCGTAACGCACCAAACACAGCATTTGGGAAGATTGACTGCAGTACGGAAAGTCCTTGGTTTTCATATGATTTCCAAGGTGTATAAGTAGTTTTACGGATTGTCTGGTAAACCCCTTTCCTAATTTCTCCAGAGCAGTCACTTTTTGATCCTTTTCGGACTCCTTAAAAGAAAAGGCTCTATTGAGCATTTGTCACTTCGGGCTCATTAAACATTAGAAGGCGACTAGAGTCATCTTTTGTCATTTTCTCGACTCTTAAAACATGAAAAGGTCAAGTTGTGTCCTAACGTTTAAAAAAAAAAATAAAAAATTATTCGGCCACGATAAAATTTACCTTGATAGATCTTGTTTGCGTTTAGTTTTGAGTAGGGTCTTTTATCGTTAGTTTGTCTAGGATTGTTGCTTTATCATCCTGGCGGATCCGTCGATCCCCTCTCCCGTCCCAAGTGACCAAGGGTCTCCTTCTTCTGCTGCCCCTGAGACACTGGTTTGTGGTGACACTTTTCCTATTGTTCCGAGTGTCCAACCGTTGAACTCTCGTGCTCCAGAGGACGAGCTTTACGACTTGTTTTGGAACCCTGTTTGGGAGCCTTCTGAAGAGGATTTTCCCACTACTCCTGTTGGTGTTTCATCCCCGACAACTTCTTCCGAAATGGAGGATACATATCCTGTATCGAGTGGAACGCCTGTTATGTCGAGTATTGATACTCCCATTCCGGCTACATCCCCAGTTATCTCTATGCCCTACACTGTTACACCTCTCGGTGTTACAGTGCCGACGCGCTATAGATCTCTAAGGGATGCTATGAGCTCTGTGACTTCCTCTTCTATGTGGGATCACAACATTGTTCCCACTACGGGACCTTTTGTTTTCCAGGCTCACCATACTGCTGTTACATCAGTTCCAACCAATCTGACCGTTTGTGTCGCGTCATCAACTCCAGTTGCTAGTGCCGTTACAGCATCCTCTGCTGTGACTTCTGTTGCTGGCCCATCCCGAGGCCCGGTACATGGTGGTCCATCGGCACATACTGCTAGAGTTGTCCATCCCGCAAGTGGTGCCCCGCCTTTTTCTAATGCTATTTCGGTAGGGGGGGCATATTCCCAGTACTTGCATGCTGTCCAGAACCCAGGCGGGCAAGGCCCCTATTATGATCCTGTCAATCATCATTTGTATACCTCCTTGCCATCCAAGCCTTATGTTGAAGGTTCAGTTCCGTTGAATGTGGCTTGGGGTACCACCAGTTATGGTGGTGGCCAATTCCGTCCAGGTCAAGGGCAGCCATCCCAAGGACCACCCTACCAGGGTCAACCATCCTACTCGCAGCCTAATCATGGGCAGCAGTATCATGGTCAGACCTATCCAGGTCAACCTGGAGGCTTGCAAGGACAACCCTATCAGGGACAACCTTTAGCCTCTAGTGGTCCGTCTTATACATATCTTGGGCAACCTTCTGGAAACCTGGGACAACCCTATGCTCAACAAGGACAACCTGGGCCCCAGCAGGGATACCCTTCGGGGTAGCCCTACGGGAACCTGGGACAACCTTATGGTCAACAAGGACAACCCGGAAACCAACAAGGTTACCTTTTTGGGCAAGGTGGCCAGCCTTACGCACAGCAGGGCCAACCCACTGCTCAGCCTAATCAACCATCTGGTCTACAACGACAACCTTCGGTTGCACAAGGACAGCCCATCGCTCAACAAGCTCAACCTTCTGGGCAAATGGGTCTGTCTCAGATCCAACTAGGACAACCTTTCAGCCAGATGGCCCAACCTTCTCAAGGATATCTTTCTGGGGCGGCTCAACCGGGCATGCAGATGGTTCCTGCTTCATAGCCTCAACCTGGTTACCAACCCCAGAATCAAGCTGGTCTCCAGTCACAAGGTGGGTACCAATCCCAACCTTCTTATTCAGGTGGGTACCAATCCCAACCTTCTCATCAGATGCCGCCTGGTTCCCAGGCTCAATATGGAACCCAACAACCATATGGATACCAGCAACCCCAGGGGAAAAATCAATATACCCCATATCAAAATTACCAACAACCGCAGGTCAACCCCTATCAAAATTATCAGCAACCTGCAGGGAAATATGGTAACCAATGGGGAGTTGGGGGGCAGAACCAATATCAACCATCGGGTTCTGGATATAACCCTTATGGACAAAATTCTTATGGATAGGGTCCTTTTGGACCTGGTCCATCTGGAAAAGGTCAGTGGGGGCAACCAGCAACTAGATGGAATTCTGGCCCTACCTCATATCCACAGATGTCCTTCAACCCGCAGCTACCATTTCTAGCGACGTTGGTACTGCCCAATGTGTCGAAATTAACAAATGATCCCATTTTACATAATCCACAATGGCCACCAGTTCCAACTAAAATACCCGGCGACTGTCCCAAATTCGACGACAAAGCCAGAGAAGATCCGCAAGCCCATGTAATAACGTATCACCTATGGTGTTCATCTAATTCATGGCTTGATGATTCAATTCGACTTCGCCTCTTCCAAAGGACTCTCACTAGTTCCGCCACTAAATGGTATATTGAATTGACCTGCGCGTCATTTTAGGATTTTAATTCATTGGCTATGGCATTCCTTACTCACTTTCAGTTACCCATTCGGTACGAGACAGGGACCCACCTCCTTATGTCTCTTAAGCAGGATACAGCTACGCATATCTCTGATCATATTCATGAATGGAGAAGGAATCGCCGGTTGATCAAGTTTTGGGTTCCTGATCAACTCCTCACCGATTGGTTCACGACTTCCTTTGTCCCTAAGATTGCACGGGACATTGCTATGGGAGCCTGCGTGACTGAAGAGCAAGCAATCGCGCGTGCTCAGTACCTTGACTTAGTTTACTCTCAGTTAGGTACTTTGTATGAGTATTTTCCTGACGCCCCAAGACCCGGTACATACAAGGCTCCGCCGAAGCCATCTGTCGATGGATTTATTGGCTCTGTGAATCTGGCCTCCAAAAAATCACCTTCGAACCCTGGGAAGCAAAAATCAGATGCTTCTAACCAAAACACTTCTCAGGGTGGTTCAAATTCTGCAAATACTTCCGAGGTCAACGTCTTCCAGTCCACCATGGCAGGTAAGGCCTCGAAAGGAAAGAAAAAGGGGAAAGGGAAAAATAAATATGAACAACCTAAACAGGAATCCTCCAAACCTCCAGCCGAGGAAGGAGCTAAGCGCAAACCCAAATATTCTTGTCTCATTTGTGAGGAGGATCACTATACTAAGGACTGCCCACGGCGATCCGAAGTTAGTCGTTTGTTGAAAGGTGCTCCTGGGGTCCCCGTGGTTCTTAAAGAACCTTTACCCTCTCAAAAAAATCAAATGGTGGCTGATCCGTCTTCTTCTCCCTTTGGTTCCCAAGTTTTCATGGTTGGATCTATTCCCGTTCATGTAACGACTCGAGCAAAGGAGTATCCGTCGTCCGCCGGGAAGGAGCCTGAGGTTCCCTCAAGTGCTCCTTCGTCCAGCTCTGGTCCACTCCATATTGAGAGACCAAGTACTGAAACGACCATCCGACCCCCTCCTAAAGGAGTACTCAGAAGATCTTCTTACAACCCAAATGCTCGTGCTGCCCAGCACTATAGCATAGTTGATGACTTAGCATAGGCTCCGTCGGCTATGTCCGCCTTAGAAGTTCTCAAGAGCTGCCCCCCCAAGAGGAAGTTCCTGCTATCGGCCATCGGTGGCATTGACCCAGCAGATTCGGATATGATTACCTTCGATCTCGAGAGCCATGTCCCTAGGCTGCCTCATCAGATCGCTTTTCTTATCAAAGTCATCATCAACTCAAAAACGATTCATCGTACAGTTATTGATGAGGGCGCATCGACTTGCATTATGTCTATTGCTTGTTGGAAAGCGATCGGGTCTCCGACTCTAAGCCAATCTCCTACAACTTTGGAAGCTTTCGATGGGAGAGAATCCCGTCCTTATGGTATTCTTCAATGATTGCCCATCACTTTAGAAGGGAAAACTGTGGAAGTAGAAGTTGAGGTCGTTGACGCGAATCTCACATATAACCTCCTTCTTGGCCGAAGTTGGACATATGCCATGCGTGCCGTAGCTTCATCCCTCTTCCGTGTCATCCATTTCCCTCACCAAGGGAAAATTGTCACGGTAGACCAGCTCTCCTTCTTCGCTTCCTCTTCTGAAGGAAATGTACCTTTCGTTGAGCATACCTCTGTTCCTTATGAGAGTGTGGGAGCCGGGCTTTTCAAAGACCCTACCCTCATGGGTGTCTTCTCACTCCCACCTTCGAACCTTGCTTTGCTCGGTTTGGTTTCTACTCGCTCTGATCCCTCATTGCACTCCGTTGCGGCCCTCGGTCCCTCTGCACAAGGGGGCATTGACCCTCTAGCTTGTAACCCTTGCTCGGCCGGGGGGCATGGGCAGATCATCAATGCTATCGATCATTCTATAAAACAGGCCGAAGCGACGCCTACATTATCTAGGTCGGTTACGCAACAATGCGATAAGGCAAGTCCCGAAATGGGCTTGACTTGAACCAAGTATCATGCGAGCTCTTTATTTTTGTACATACGTATGCTTTCAGCAGTGTGCTGTGTGTGCGTGTTTGTTTAGTTTTTTAGGTATATCGGCATGATTACCGCTTATTGTGTCTTTTGCTTCTTGAATAGAAGTCTGGATCACCTTACATTGGTTTCGCTGATGGTGCTTCCCGCAGCACTCGCAACTTGTCATTTGCGGCATGGGTGATCTACGATCCTCATGGTGAGTTAGTAGATATTCAAGGAGTGTGTCTGGGTTGTACGACGAACAATGCTGCTGAATATAGTGCTGTGATTGAATTATTAGCTGAGGCGATTAACCTCGACATTCGCACATTGGTTGTAAACTTGGATTCTCAACTTGTAGTCCACCAGCTCAATGGACGTTATTCCGTCACAGATCATCGCATTTTAAGGTTGTATTTACGTGTTAAGTTATTGGAAAGGGATTTTTATTTTATTACTTATCAACATATTCCAAGACGACTTAATACAGTAACCGATGCATTAGCTAACTATTTATTGGACAGATATTTGCATAATATGTGAATAAACATAATTCAAGAAGCATAAAATACAATAAACCATAACAACATGAATATATATATATATATATAATAATATAGAAATAATATATAAATATATATAATATATATAGATATATATATATTATATATATATATATATATATATATATATATAATCATAAATATATATTAATAAATAATATATATATATAATATTATTATATCGTATGGCGCACTGAGGCGCTCAAGAAATAAGTGTACATGTCTGGATAGAGTCTGTGTTCTCTGTACCTCTAAGACACATATCTCTCAAAAAATATGCATAAAATAAAGCCTAGGAGTCTAATCGTGGTGGTGCTCATGATAGCACGTCACCGCGCGCACCAATCGTCTCAACAGGCGATTAGAATAGGCATGTAATGAAAAGGAAAAAAAATGAAAATATATAAAACATCAAAAACAAGGAGTCCATACCTAACTCCTCCTCCCATTCCTCTCCCTCTGGTAGTGGGAGGTCTGGGTCCCCCATGAAATTGGTCCCCTCATACAGCCAATCCTCTACCACGATCAGCTGACGGTGGAGCCATATGAAGAATTCGGGCCGCCATGACATCTCCTGGCCCCCTCCTCCTTTGGGCATCAATGCTGCCCAGCGAGCCATCCTAGGCTCTCGTGGCAATGGATTAGCCACTACAGTTCCCTGGATCTGGAAAAGTGGTAATCATTCCAAAAAGAACGACACCACAATCGAGCCATACGCGAACTGTTTCACTCCTGCACGCTTACAATTTGTGAGCTGCCTTTTGATATTAGTAGTCACAACTGTAGCCCAATCAAAGATGGTGGGGCTGAGACATTCTGTCGCTAGTATCAGATGATTTTTGCTCAACTCATGGGGCGCTTGTACCCCAGCTGCACGCGTGATGGTGAATAAGATCGCCTTGAGTGTCAAGTCCTGGATGGTGTTGATAGCCACCTTGGCACTGTTCCTCCCGAATTGTGCTTCCGGACACACTCGGGCCTTTACTTCGCCTACCTTCTCTCTGGAAGGTCTACTTCCAGTCAAAATGGGAATTTCCCCTCTCCATGACAACCTAGTAATGAAGTATACATCGGATACCTCTAGCTCTAAGGTCTGGCCCCGTAGACGAAATACTTGGTCATCCACGTCCCAAGCATCAATTATGAACTGTAGCAATTTAGGTTGAGATCGCATGTATGATGTGAGGAAGAACTTTTTGAGGCCACAGTCCCTCAAAACATTCATACACCCCACGTCCTCAATGGCCAAGGCATCCACGGAATCATGTTCTTGTTCTTTCCATTCCACCACCATTTTGCTTATTTCCTGTACCCACAAGGATAAATAAAACATCATTAAAACCTTGGTGAAATTATAAACCGGAAGAAATTCAAATACAAGGAGAAATTCTATGCAAAAATTTGAGTTGCGCGGTTAGCGCGACCCCTTTGGGCCAATTACCCCATTAGCGCGGGTTTGTGCCGGATACCCGCGCCAATGGGGCGAAGCCCTAAATTTTGAATTCCTCCTTGCAGAGGTTCAATCAGGGATAAAATGCATGAAAAATGGTATAAAAATGGAGCTAAGGGAAGCGCCTCTTACCTGGAGCTGACGAAATCGCGAATGGTTGCACGGATTGGCTGTATTCACTGCCTAAAGTTTGCTCTCCAAACAGACCACTCCCACTCTTCAAGAGGTAAAAAGTAAAAGTAATTTTGTTTTTTACATTTTCACCATATTTATAGACTTTTTGACTCATTTTTGGGTTTAAAAAGGTTATTTTTGAATATTTTAATATATTTCTGGTCGAAAATGGATTTTACGCTTGCTTCTTGTGCAGTGACAGGTCTTTCACGCAGGTTTGATGGTGAAATGAGTTGTATTTTATACTTTTTCGGACTCAGTAAATACACGAAAAAGTCACTGTGGAGTCATATTTCAGCTCTTTTCTGACTCGCTAAACATGAAAATATGGCCGAGTTGTTCCTCTTGACTCGTTAAATGTAAATAAGAGGTGGTCGTCTTTAAACTCTTTTCCGACCATGTAAAAAATGAAAATATCGTCGGGCCTTTGTCGTTTCAGGTTCGTTAATGGTGACGAAACGACGTGATATCGATCGCTTTTTTACTTTTTCGGGTCGATGTCACTACTTACGAAAAGTACTCCTCAGTCGTAATGGCCGGGCGGTTCTTTCGAGCATAGTTTTATACTTTTTCGGGCTCGAGAGTCACAACTTTACGAAAAAGGACACCCCTGGAGTTTTCTTTTTTCTGTCTTTTCAAACTCTCTAAACATGAAAAGAGGCCGAGTTTTTCCTTTGTCAGACTCGTTAAAACTTTAATGACATCGGGTTTTTTCACAATTACACCATTCAAGCATATGCTATCCCCGTCAAGCTTGCCATCCAAAAATAATCGGGGTACTTGCCAGAAATGGTGGGGGAATAAAGGAATCGTAATCATCATCGTCGACAGTATGTCGCTCTTGAACATGGCGCTTATCTGCATTCATGTCTAGGTGGGGACATCTCATCTCGTTTCACACTTGCCTCCATGGGTTTGGGTTATCCTATTTGACCATTCATTTGCTCATCGTCTTGTCATCATGACCCCTAATCATTTGACATCAAATACTGCCAAATCTGCTATTGTGTCGCCGATATGTTCAAGGGAAGTTGACCTCTGCAGAATACTCAACCTCCCTCTGATATCTCACACAAAAAATGTTATCCCTCTCTGTCTCGTGTCGATGATGTGGGAAACATTATGGCCCACCTTCGATCAATATCACTTCCTGTCGACTTCAGCTCATTATCCAGGAAGATGACCTAGAGACTCCCTTCAGGTACCTTAGAGCCTGCATGCCTCAATGGCAGGTTCTTCGTGTTCGACGCGAGGTTTTGATCATTGGCCTCCGATCGGATAACTCTACGGGTGTTCGACACTGGCTCATTCATTCGAACACCGTGGATTGTACCTATAGTACATTGAGGACCATCGTCATTATTGGTGGCACCTCTTGCGTTTGTTAACAACTTCCATCATTAGCAGGTAATCAGATGATGTTCATGCATGTTCGACTTCGACTCCCATATTCACATGCTTGAACTTGTACTGTGTTCGGGTCGAGTTGGAGCGCAAGACCCCGAATTGTGCATGTTTTACATCCGGGTTGCATTTTGTGGATTTTTGTAATCATTACATGACTCATTCATTGGATGGCTGCGACCATACCTGAGTCCATTCATAGATCCTCATTGGATGGCTGCATCCATGCCTGGGATCTAGTTTTATACTCTGTTACGGATGGCTGCGCCCATACCACATATATATCATGTACTTGAGATATCAGTTGTACTTCTTTTCACAGGTTCTCCGG
>APFE031588658.1:2622-44011 GCA_000404065.3 Pinus taeda
AAAACACCTAAATGCAACTATATGTCAAAGATCATCATTTTGTTCGATGAATTCTAGCTAAAAGAGAGTTAAGGATCTTTCAAACAAACAAAACGAATTCAAGCAACCACGCAACCTAATGCAACTAACAGCAAGGAAATGAAACTTTTCTTTTGAAGGCACAAAATGACGAAATGCTCTTTTCCTTTTAACTATTAATGCAAAAGATACTAGTTTGCTCTACTTTTTCAATGACATAAAAGTCCTTCCTTAAAATGAATTAGAGAGATAGCAACACTAAGTGAAAAAACTAAAATCACTCAATGCACACACAAGACACTTCCCAAGTCACTAAAAATCAGTTTCCCAAATCAAAGGAAAACAAAGGCTTATGAGCTATGTGATCTAAGCTCAACAAGACACTGAGGAATTCAACGGAGGAAAGCAAATCGCTTGGAACACAATCAATCACTTTCAACAATCACCAAACAAACGTGAAAACAAAAACGAAGTTGGCTGGTCAACCGAGAACACAAGATCTCGAACGGGAGGCTAGACACACTCGACCACTAGATGCCCTAGGGTTTGAATGTGAAATCAATGGAGAAAAGCGAACACCCGAAGGATGAGAGTCCACAACTAGACAAACGACGATTCGACACACTTCAGTAATCGCAAAAGTCAAGACAAAATGCAAACCAAGCAACAAGAGCAAAGAGGAAGGCTTTGCACAAACCGAAAACAAGCAATAAACGAGCTCTCGTGGACCGAGGCCTTGCGAGCAAGCGAGTCACAGCTTAAACAAAGTTATCAAGCCAAAAGCCAAGTAGAAAAAGCAGGGGACAGCCAAACCAAGAGGTTCAGGAGGTCAATTTGGACAAAAAAGAGTTTTACAGGATCAGCGCGGGTGACCCCTCAGCAACAAAGCGATGACAGAAAAAGGTCTGTAGCAACTTTGCGTTGTCAGCGCGGAAGGACAAGGATAAAGGGCGCTGACCCGAAAACAAGGTCAGCGTCACTGTTAAATGTATACACGCGATGACAGGAACGACAAAGAAGACACTGTGCAATGTCAGCGCAACTGTTCTGAAATAAAACGCGCTGAGGCTAAAAAACAAATAAAATCGAACCAAAAACCCCCAAATCAAGGCAACAGGCTTTCAAGGCAATTAAAGCAGTTCCCAGGACGAACCAGGAAACAAATCAACAACAAATCAATCCCGAAACTTTGACAAAGAGGCAATAATCAAAACAAGGGTGACATACAAAGAGACAAGCAAGCTCCCCAGCGGAGTCGCCAAATTGTTGGAGAGGTAAATCCCCTCTACGGATAGAGGCGATCCCTACTAACCCAAAGGGGGTCTAGCAACAATCAAACAATGCTATACCGCAGGTTCCTAGTTGTAATTAACAAGTGGGTAAAAGAAACCTACTTGGATTCCAACGCTACGTTTTTCGAAGAGATGATCCTCTCGCTCCTTCGCTCCAGCCGGTCACAGTCCTCCACTATCCTCGCGGACGGACACCTGCACAAGGAAAGAGAGAACAAACACAAGCGTACAATCTACTAAAAACAACTATGTATTAGTCAGGAAGGATACAATTTACATTAATCATTCATAGGACAAATGGAAATGGAACCATAAGAGTAGTCATCTATCTTTATTAATCAGAAAATAGAGTAAGGTACAACCAAAGTCCTGACGCTGAGTCCTTCTCTAGAGGGTCCAGCCAGCATGTCTTCCAAGCATTCACTTTTGAAGTGGATCTCCCAAGTCAAAGAGGTCTCTCTCTCACACACAAGGCAACAAGCTCATAACCTTCCTCAAGCTCAAAAGCAATCCTCACACAACACACCAAATGCCTACAAAGAGCAGCACTAATGCACTAAGAATTCCTCAATCAAAGTCTATATGTTCCAAAATAGCTGCTCATGGGCAATGGAGGAGGCTTATAAAGGAGAAGGAGTCTCCATGAATAGGTAAAGGATGATCTTTCCCCCAAGATAAGTGGATGATCAGTCGAACAGACATGCCAGAGAAAGGATGGCGACCTCAACAATGCAAACAGC
This sequence comes from Pinus taeda, assembly GCA_000404065.3. Lineage (NCBI taxonomy): Eukaryota > Viridiplantae > Streptophyta > Pinopsida > Pinales > Pinaceae > Pinus > Pinus taeda. Next base: position 4,673 of record APFE031588658.1, read on the forward strand.
CAAGTCTGGAGTCATCTGGAAGGTTGGCTGTTAGAACAAACTCGCCTAAACAGGATCAACGCGGGTGAAAAACTGGGCTGGCGCGCTGGCATCACAAATCAACTATAGAAGAGGTCTAGTCAGTGCACAATGATACAAGCGGAGGGCGCGCTGTCCGTGAAATTGGACCAGCGCGGAAAACACGTGTGCTTCCGCGCTGGCAGCGCAGCAGTTACATTATCCTCCGCTAGTCAGCGTGGTTATTTAATAAACAGACGCGATGATTTGATTAACTTAGGCAAAGAGGGTTTTTAGCCATTCCAGAGAGCATAAGTGAGGTGAATGTGATTTTATGGCACAATAGGGAGACTGACATGATGGCAGTGACATTTTACTGTGTAACAATGACTGACTTGTTTCCTGACTTTGGAAGACTCGTAATGAAATCCATAGAAACCTTCGTCTAGATTGAGGCTGGGATGGGCAATGGCTGTCATGTGCCTGGGGATTTGACTGTTTGTCCTTTGTGGCACTGACAAATGTCGCATTCAGCTACAAAAGTAAGAATGTCCTTTTTCATGCCTATCCAAAAAAATGATCTTCGAGTGCGAGCATACGTCTTCTGAAAGCTTGATTGTCTTGCAATGGGAGATGAGTGCAACTCTGCCATAATGCGGCTTTTGAGGGTGGATCTTGGTGATATTACGATTCTATCCTTGTAGCGAAGAATCTCATCCTGCCATAAGTAACCTGCTGTGGAATTTGGATCCGCCTGCAATTGATTAATGAGTTGGGAGAGCCAAGGATGTGAAAACCATTCCTTGCGAGCCTCTTCAATCCATTCTAGAATGGGAAGGGAAATTGCGAGCAGGGTAGTTTCCTCCTCAAATTGGCAGGATAACACATCTGCTACAATATTTTTGTGCCTTTTCTTGCAAATTATCTCATAATCATATCCCAGCATTTCGGTGAGACATTTATTTTGTTGTGGTGAGGATAGGTGTTTCTCCAAAAAATATTTAAGGCTTTGATGGTCTATGCGGATTTGGAAACGTCGCCCCAATAGGCAGATCTTGATGAATCTGAATGACTGATCTGATAGATCTGAATGGTGGAACTGATTACTGCTGCTATGACAAAACCCCACCTGCAAGATCTGATTTGGCAAAGATTATGCGTGATCCAGAGATAGAGAAGGGAACTATGGTCTTCAGGAGTGTCAGGTGCTACAAATCTCAATATATATAAGGGTCTGACAGTAGTATTCAGCCTAATTTTTCAGGGCACTAACCAAGGAGGATCAACTGCACCCTTAGCCATACAACCCGACTACCCTATCATACGCGCGAGTAATCTCTCCGAGTGCTGTTCTCAGTGTATTGTAGCAGCAAGACGGCCGATGGTTTATCTATGGCGAGGTTTCAAGGGAGCTCGGGGGTTCTGATATACCGAGAGGGTACTTGGAAGACAGTCCATGTTCGGTTCTGTCTAATGTGCTACTACTCGAAGGGGTACCCACAGGGGTTACAAGGGTGTCCAACAAGCATGACTACCTCTTGTATTTCCTGCGTGCATGCCTCCCCAAATCTACAGGTTTATGCGCTCAATGACAGATCCTGTGGTTTAAAGATGTGGGAACACGTCTCTAGCTAAATTTATTTTTTTTGGCTAAAAATTGGAGATCCCACCGGCCTTGGAAAGTGCTCTAATACCACTTGTTATGCTCTTAACCTGCAAGACGAAACTAGAATACCAAATATGCAAAGAAATATACCCAGAACATAGAACAATGAGAAATAACATCAAGTATTTTATTTTTCAGAAAGAAATGTTCACTTGATCGAGGGGGCAACCTCCAATAGAGTGAGATTAATTACAAAATAAGACACGATGCTCCTCAAGGGGAGTCTCTATCCTTTATATAGGATTCATACATGCAATACCATGGGGAAATACAATGGTTGTTATTAATACCATCTATCTAATACCATGGCCCATTTGCAACTAACTGTGGTCCCTTCATTAAATGCAGGTTAACCACTTACAATTATTAATATGGGCTTTATTGAATCTTTACTTAACTGTAACTATGACTCGATCCTATTACATAAATAAGGGGTTAGGGTTGGACCCTAACAGACTGGTCACAAGATGAGATTGACTGTCTAGATTGGAGAATTTGAGATGGACCAGGTGATCCTTGATTTAGGATCTGATGCAAATGTTTTTCTAAAACAAACCTGGGGGAGAATGGGAAGACCAACGCTATAGTGGTCCTTGATCTAGCTGAGAATGATGAATCAATAAAATATTATTCCTATGGGGAAACTACATGGGATGACTATAGATATTGAAGGGGCGCACACCATAGTTAATTTTGAAGTGATCGAAATAATGGACGACAGTAACCCATACCCAGTGTCGCTTGGGATTGATTGGGCATTTGATATGAACGCAGTCATCAAACTTAAGAAGCGTAGTATGACATTTGAAAAGAAATAACTAACGGTTATTGTTCCATTGGATCCAGCTAAGGGTGCACGGTATACTGAACCTATCCACGATCATGATGAGGATGATATTGAGAAAATCTATAATATTGGATCAACCCTACAGTGGATGGGTGAATTACGTGGGAGAACGATAGCTGCTGCAATTCAAATTTAGATGAGGAGCTCGAACATTGACAAAACAAGTTGCATGAGGTGTCATTATTCTGATGCAACATGCTTACAAAGTCACTATGATGTATATCCACTGAGGTACGCAACTTACCATACTATGATGGTTTAGAAGATGTCAATTTTTTTATGGATAAATTTGAAAGGGACGTATTAGAGGAACATTAGTTCCAGGTATTAGATATCGTGCTGAGAGCTACGCCTACTAGACGGTGGGGTACACATATGGACAACTTTGCAGATTAGAAGGAATATCATCAGATGATGAAGTTGCGATTTAGGTATGTCAATACCCACATTACGGAGAAATATATAGGGAAATATGATCCACACGAGCATCTGGTTCGATGGATGAAAGAATGGGGGGAAGAACCACAACTAGAATGGGTTCATATATTCTGCCACACTTTGGATATGATTTTGATGAACTGGTATCTAGAAACGGAGCTACGACATGGAACCACAGAATGGGATGTTTTGAAGGAAAGTTTTCTGCTCACGTTTAGCTTTGAAGATGACTTTGATTGTATTGATGAAGCGTTATAGGAGATCAAAGTTGCAATATTTAGAATTCATGAATAACCTACTACGTGGGTACAACCAGATCGGAGTATGAAACTGCACCATGCGCTCGAGTGATATAATGTGACCACTAAGGAGGCAAAGAAAATCATAGGAACATCAACATTTCCAAGTTAGAAGGAAAACGTGAAGTCGCAGGATTTGACTGTTTGTCCTTTGTGGCACTGACAAATGTCGCATTCAGCTACAAAAGTAAGAATGTCCTTTTTCATGCCTATCCAAAAAAATGATCTTCGAGTGCGAGCATACGTCTTCTAAAAGCTTGATTGTCTTGCAATGGGAGATGAGTGCAACTCTGCCATAATGCGGCTTTTGAGGGTGGATCTTGGTGATATTACGATTCTATCCTTGTAGCGAAGAATCTCATCCTGCCATAAGTAACCTGCTGTGGAATTTGGATCCGCCTGCAATTGATTAATGAGTTGGGAGAGCCAAGGATGTGAAAACCATTCCTTGCGAGCCTCTTCAATACATTCTAGAATGGGAAGGGAAATTGCGAGCAGGGTAGTTTCCTCCTCAAATTGGCAGGATAACACATCTGCTACAATATTTTTGTGCCTTTTCTTGCAAATTATCTCATAATCATATCCCAACATTTCGGTGAGACATTTATTTTGTTTTGGTGAGGATAGGTGTTTCTCCAAAAAATATTTAAGGCTTTGATGGTCTATGCGGATTTGGAAACGTCGCCCCAATAGGCAGATCTTGATGGATCTGAATGACTGATCTGATAGATCTGAATGGTGGAACTGATTACTGCTGCTACGACAAAACCCCACCTGCAAGATCTGATTTGGCAAAGATTATGCGTGATCCAGAGATAGAGAAGGGAACTATGGTCTTCAGGAGTGTCAGGTGCTACAAATCTCAATATATATAAGGGTCTGACAGTAGTACTCAGCCTAATTTTTCAGGGCACTAACCAAGGAGGATCAACTGCACCCTTAGCCATACAACCCGACTACCCTATCATACGCGCGAGTAATCTCTCCGAGTGCTGTTCTCAGTGTATTGTAGCAGCAAGACGGCCGATGGTTTATCTATGGCGAGGTTTCAAGGGAGCTCGGGGGTTCTGATATACCGAGAGGGTACTTGGAAGACAGTCCATGTTCGGTTCTGTCTAATGTGCTACTACTCGAAGGGGTACCCACAGGGGTTACAAGGGTGTCCAACAAGCATGACTACCTCTTGTATTTCCTGCGTGCATGCCTCCCCAAATCTACAGGTTTATGCGCTCAATGACAGATCCTGTGGTTTAAAGATGTGGGAACACGTCTCTAGCCAAATTTATTTTTTTTGGCTAAAAATTGGAGATCCCACCGGCCCTGGAAAGTGCTCTAATACCACTTGTTATGCTCTTAACCTGCAAGACGAAACTAGAATACCAAATATGCGAAGAAATATACCCAGAACATAGAACAATGAGAAATAACAACAAGTATTTTATTTTTCAGAAAGAAATGTTCACTTGATCGAGGGGGCAACCTCCAATAGAGTGAGATTAATTACAAAATAAGACACGATGCTCCTCAAGGGGAGTCTCTATCCTTTATATAGGATTCATACATGCAATACCATGGGGAAATACAATGGTTGTTATTAATACCATCTATCTAATACCATGGCCCATTTGCAACTAACTGTGGTCCCTTCATTAAATGCAGGTTAACCACTTACAATTATTAATATGGGCTTTATTGAATCTTTACTTAACTGTAACTATGACTCGATCCTATTACATAAATAAGGGGTTAGGGTTGGACCCTAACAGACTGGTCACAAGATGAGATTGACTGTCTAGATTGGAGAATTTGAGATGGACCAGGTGATCCTTGATTTAGGATCTGATGCAAATGTTTTTCTAAAACAAACCTGGGGGAGAATGGGAAGACCAACGCTATAGTGGTCCTTGATCTAGCTGAGAATGATGAATCAATAAAATATTATTCCTATGGGGAAACTACATGGGATGACTATAGATATTGAAGGGGCGCACACCATAGTTAATTTTGAAGTGATCGAAATAATGGACGACAGTAACCCATACCCAGTGTCGCTTGGGATTGATTGGGCATTTGATATGAACGCAGTCATCAAACTTAAGAAGCGTAGTATGACATTTGAAAAGAAATAACTAACGGTTATTGTTCCATTGGATCCAGCTAAGGGTGCACGGTATACTGAACCTATCCACGATCATGATGAGGATGATATTGAGAAAATCTATAATATTGGATCAACCCTACAGTGGATGGGTGAATTACGTGGGAGAACGATAGCTGCTGCAATTCAAATTTAGATGAGGAGCTCGAACATTGACAAAACAAGTTGCATGAGGTGTCATTATTCTGATGCAACATGCTTACAAAGTCACTATGATGTATATCCACTGAGGTACGCAACTTACCATACTATGATGGTTTAGAAGATGTCAATTTTTTTATGGATAAATTTGAAAGGGACGTATTAGAGGAACATTAGTTCCAGGTATTAGATATCGTGCTGAGAGCTACGCCTACTAGACGGTGGGGTACACATATGGACAACTTTGCAGATTAGAAGGAATATCATCAGATGATGAAGTTGCGATTTAGGTATGTCAATACCCACATTACGGAGAAATATATAGGGAAATATGATCCACATGAGCATCTGGTTCGATGGATGAAAGAATGGGGGGAAGAACCACAACTAGAATGGGTTCATATATTCTGCCACACTTTGGATATGATTTTGATGAACTGGTATCTAGAAACGGAGCTACGACATGGAACCACAGAATGGGATGTTTTGAAGGAAAGTTTTCTGCTCACGTTTAGCTTTGAAGATGACTTTGATTGTATTGATGAAGCGTTATAGGAGATCAAAGTTGCAATATTTAGAATTCATGAATAACCTACTACGTGGGTACAACCAGATCGGAGTATGAAACTGCACCATGCGCTCGAGTGATATAATGTGACCACTAAGGAGGCAAAGAAAATCATAGGAACATCAACATTTCCAAGTTAGAAGGAAAACGTGAAGTCGCAGGATTTGACTGTTTGTCCTTTGTGGCACTGACAAATGTCGCATTCAGCTACAAAAGTAAGAATGTCCTTTTTCATGCCTATCCAAAAAAATGATCTTCGAGTGCGAGCATACGTCTTCTAAAAGCTTGATTGTCTTGCAATGGGAGATGAGTGCAACTCTGCCATAATGCGGCTTTTGAGGGTGGATCTTGGTGATATTACGATTCTATCCTTGTAGCGAAGAATCTCATCCTGCCATAAGTAACCTGCTGTGGAATTTGGATCCGCCTGCAATTGATTAATGAGTTGGGAGAGCCAAGGATGTGAAAACCATTCCTTGCGAGCCTCTTCAATACATTCTAGAATGGGAAGGGAAATTGCGAGCAGGGTAGTTTCCTCCTCAAATTGGCAGGATAACACATCTGCTACAATATTTTTGTGCCTTTTCTTGCAAATTATCTCATAATCATATCCCAACATTTCGGTGAGACATTTATTTTGTTTTGGTGAGGATAGGTGTTTCTCCAAAAAATATTTAAGGCTTTGATGGTCTATGCGGATTTGGAAACGTCGCCCCAATAGGCAGATCTTGATGGATCTGAATGACTGATCTGATAGATCTGAATGGTGGAACTGATTACTGCTGCTACGACAAAACCCCACCTGCAAGATCTGATTTGGCAAAGATTATGCGTGATCCAGAGATAGAGAAGGGAACTATGGTCTTCAGGAGTGTCAGGTGCTACAAATCTCAATATATATAAGGGTCTGACAGTAGTACTCAGCCTAATTTTTCAGGGCACTAACCAAGGAGGATCAACTGCACCCTTAGCCATACAACCCGACTACCCTATCATACGCGCGAGTAATCTCTCCGAGTGCTGTTCTCAGTGTATTGTAGCAGCAAGACGGCCGATGGTTTATCTATGGCGAGGTTTCAAGGGAGCTCGGGGGTTCTGATATACCGAGAGGGTACTTGGAAGACAGTCCATGTTCGGTTCTGTCTAATGTGCTACTACTCGAAGGGGTACCCACAGGGGTTACAAGGGTGTCCAACAAGCATGACTACCTCTTGTATTTCCTGCGTGCATGCCTCCCCAAATCTACAGGTTTATGCGCTCAATGACAGATCCTGTGGTTTAAAGATGTGGGAACACGTCTCTAGCCAAATTTATTTTTTTTGGCTAAAAATTGGAGATCCCACCGGCCCTGGAAAGTGCTCTAATACCACTTGTTATGCTCTTAACCTGCAAGACGAAACTAGAATACCAAATATGCGAAGAAATATACCCAGAACATAGAACAATGAGAAATAACAACAAGTATTTTATTTTTCAGAAAGAAATGTTCACTTGATCGAGGGGGCAACCTCCAATAGAGTGAGATTAATTACAAAATAAGACACGATGCTCCTCAAGGGGAGTCTCTATCCTTTATATAGGATTCATACATGCAATACCATGGGGAAATACCATGGTTGTTATTAATACCATCTATCTAATACCATGGCCCATTTGCAACTAACTGTGGTCCCTTCATTAAATGCGGGTTAACCACTTACAATTATTAATATGGGCTTTATTGAATCTTTACTTAACTGTAACTATGACTCGATCCTATTACATAAATAAGGGGTTAGGGTTGGACCCTAACAGACTGGTCACAAGATGAGATTGACTGTCTAGATTGGAGAATTTGAGATGGACCAGGTGATCCTTGATTTAGGATCTGATGCAAATGTTTTTCTAAAACAAACCTGGGGGAGAATGGGAAGACCAACGCTATAGTGGTCCTTGATCTAGCTGAGAATGATGAATCAATAAAATATTATTCCTATGGGGAAACTACATGGGATGACTATAGATATTGAAGGGGCGCACACCATAGCTAATTTTGAAGTGATCGAAATAATGGACGACAGTAACCCATACCCAGTGTCGCTTGGGATTGATTGGGCATTTGATATGAACGCAGTCATCAAACTTAAGAAGCGTAGTATGACATTTGAAAAGAAATAACTAACGGTTATTGTTCCATTGGATCCAGCTAAGGGTGCACGGTATACTGAACCTATCCACGATCATGATGAGGATGATATTGAGAAAATCTATAATATTGGATCAACCCTACAGTGGATGGGTGAATTACGTGGGAGAACGATAGCTGCTGCAATTCAAATTTAGATGAGGAGCTCGAACATTGACAAAACAAGTTGCATGAGGTGTCATTATTCTGATGCAACATGCTTACAAAGTCACTATGATGTATATCCACTGAGGTACGCAACTTACCATACTATGATGGTTTAGAAGATGTCAATTTTTTTATGGATAAATTTGAAAGGGACGTATTAGAGGAACATTAGTTCCAGGTATTAGATATCGTGCTGAGAGCTACGCCTACTAGACGGTGGGGTACACATATGGACAACTTTGCAGATTAGAAGGAATATCATCAGATGATGAAGTTGCGATTTAGGTATGTCAATACCCACATTACGGAGAAATATATAGGGAAATATGATCCACATGAGCATCTGGTTCGATGGATGAAAGAATGGGGGGAAGAACCACAACTAGAATGGGTTCATATATTCTGCCACACTTTGGATATGATTTTGATGAACTGGTATCTAGAAACGGAGCTACGACATGGAACCACAGAATGGGATGTTTTGAAGGAAAGTTTTCTGCTCACGTTTAGCTTTGAAGATGACTTTGATTGTATTGATGAAGCGTTATAGGAGATCAAAGTTGCAATATTTAGAATTCATGAATAACCTACTACGTGGGTACAACCAGATCGGAGTATGAAACTGCACCATGCGCTCGAGTGATATAATGTGACCACTAAGGAGGCAAAGAAAATCATAGGAACATCAACATTACCAAGTTAGAAGGAAAACGTGAAGTCGCAGGATCTAAGGTGGAAGTCCCTAATATTTCATAGCCCTTGAAAACCAGGCAGGTGAATATTGGCTCGGAAGTGCAATCGAAGTTTGCAAACATAGTTGACTATTGGGACAAAGACACAGTAGACAAAGTCACGAAGTTATTGCAGGAGTATCAAGACTTGTTTCCCACAAAGTTATCTAATATGCAAGGGATAATAGGGGATTTGGGTGTCATGAAGATCACTCTAAAGCCATATACGAATCCAGTAAAGCAGCACCCCTCCCAGTTAAATCCTAATTATAAGGAAAAAGTGTGTGAAAGAATTAAATAAGATGGTTGCAATTGGCATTATTGAACCTATCAAGGAATGAGACTGGGTTAGTCCCATGGTGGTTCATGAAAATAAGACGTAGGGTGATATTTGGATATGTGTAGACTTAAGGAAGTTGAATGACACTTGTGTCCATGATCCATTTCCTACACCATTTATAGATGAAGTACTAGAAAATGTTGGAGGTGAGGAAGCTTATTCATTTACTGATGGGTTCTCAGGGTACCATCAGAATAATATCACGCCAGAGGATAGGAGTAAGAGTACATTTTCTAAAGAATGGGGTTTTTTCGAGTATACAATTATGCCTTTCAGACTTAAGAATTCCCCTGCAATATTCTCTAGGGTGATAGTTGTAGCTTTCAATGAATTTATTCACAAGTTTTTGGAGGTTTAATTCAATGATGGGACAATGTTTGGGTTAGTAAAAGACATGTTTCCAGTCTTCGCCTCATGTTGGATACTTGTCAAAAGTATAAGATATTCCTTAATATGAAGAAATGCATATTATGTGTGTCGTATGGGATACTATTGGGCCATGTAGTCTGTAAGCAGGGGTTGATGGTAGATCCTGCTAAAATTTCCATGATTATTAATCTGGAGCCTCCAAAGAATGTCAAACAACTGCGCACGATGTTGGGTCACACTGGGTATTATAGAAAATTCATCAAAGCATATGCGTAGATCACTGCACCCATGGAAAAAATGCTGAAAAAGGATGTGATGTTTTGTTGGGACAATGATTTCCAAAAAGTTTAGATGTTTTGAAGGAAAAAATGCTCACTGTGACCATTTTAGTGTTCCCGGACTAGAAGAAGGAGTTCCACGTCCATGTAGATGCATCCTGCATATCACTAGGAGCTGTGCTAACCCAACCAAGTGAAGGTTATATCGACCATTTGATAGCATTTATGAGCATAAAGTTATCGAAGCAAAAAATAATTATTCAACCACAAATCATGAAGGAGTCGTAATGGTGTATGTGCTCCAGAAATCCAGGCACTATTTATTGCGTGCACACTTCAAACCATTCTACTTTGAAATACCTAGTCAACAAGCCTGTGTTGGTGGGGGGGGGGAATATGTAGATAGTTTCTGCTCTTTCAATAATATGAATTTGAAGTAATTGTGAATCCAGGGTGACTGAATGCTGGACCAGATCACCTATCGCAGATTGAGAGAGGTGACGAAGCTACAAATCTGGAGGAAGGATTGCTTGATATGCATCTCTTTCTTGTGTGCATCACAGATGATCATTTCACAAATACAATCCAATTCTTGTCTACAAGTACAACTCCTTAAGGGTATACAACACAACAAAAGAAAAAATTGGTGGTTTGGGATGAAGATTTATCTATTGTTGTAGGACACTTATATAAAATGGGATTTGGTGAGATATTGCGTAGGTATATCCCAGAGTATGAATGATAAAATATCCTTGTTGAAGCACATGGAGGGATTGCAGGAAGACATTATGTGGGAAGAGAAATTGCGCATAAGATTCTACGTGCAGGGCTATGGTGGCCAACTGTGCATAAGGATTCCAAGGCTTATTGTAGGGCATGTGATGAATTTCCCTTGAACCCACATGTGTCATTACAAGCATTTGATAAGTGGGTGATAGACTTCCGGGGACCAATTCAACAACCGAGAAAGAAGGCAGGGGCTAGATACATCATCACAATGACCAAATATTTAACCAGGTGGACTGAGGCACAACTTGTAAAGGATTGTAGCGTAGGAAAAGATGCAAAGTTCATTTTTGAATATATCCTATCTTGGTTTGGTTGCCCTAAGATCTTGATGAGCGATAGAGGTTCACACTTCTTAAATGAAACAATTGCTTATTTGCTCGAAGAATTCCAGATGTATCACGAGAAGAGTACGCCGTATCACCCTCATGAAAATGACATAGTGGAAGCCTTTAACAAAATCCTGGTGATATGAAAATGGGGCTCTTAGGCTTCTTGTCTAACTTACAAGAACCTCTCCCACTTCCAAAGCTTTAAATTTTCCCAAGTCTTAATGATTAACCAATGCGGAATTAAGAAATGCTTGAAAATATAGGTGTATGCTTGTATTTGTTTTTGACTACTGAGTGCTTATGTTCATTTGCTTATGCTGATGTGAAACACAAATAACAATAAATAAAGTAGCAATTTAACAAACCTATAAGGAAAAAATATAATATGGAGTTCACCCTGATACCTTGGGCTACGTCTACTTGAGCTCTAATCAACTCGATTAGGCTCTCTGGGATTATGGCTTCAATTATTTTACAAGTGCTACACTTAAATCCATTGGTTTACAGCTGTACCAATGGGCTTAGAATACCATCTTACCCCTGGTTGTCCTTGTTCCGTAGACAGGTCTAGGCTTCTTTGGACTTGACTCCTTCAGTCAGTGCTCTGGGCTTCTCGAGCTTTTGGCTTCTCTGACTCCCTCATAATTTTGCATTTGTCTTTGGAACTCCTTCTCCTGTCTTTGACACACCTCAGACAACTAGCCACAGCTCGATCATTCGATCTCCTGCTAGGCTGCAACTTCACTGCAGCCTCGTGGCTCTTTAGAAGTCTATTAGAGCTCTCTGGCTCTATGGCTCTGCCTCTAACCTCTGGTGGCTTTGCCTATTACAGTGAGCTCAATTTGAGTCTCACACAATAGATACAATCAGTAGGATTGTACTTGGATCCCCCAAGCCTCTCTGGAGAACACAGACTCTCTGGAGTATACAGATTCTCTGGAGTACACAAAATTTCCTACTTTATTGATTATAATGGTATGAGTCCAATCTGAGACTCAATACCTGACAGGCAATGTAGAGGAGTTCACTTGAACCTCTCAAGTTTTCTTTGGAGTACCCAAACTCTTTGACTCTCTCTGTCTCTGTCTTAACCCTAGTTCACTTACTGCCTTTACTTCTTTAGGTTAGCTTGGCTCTGGTTTCTTTGCTTCCAGGTTTGTTTACTACTTCCTGGGCTACTCTCCTCAACTCTCTATCAGTCTGTGGCTTTAAAGCCAATCTACTTCCTAACTTTTTGTTTCCGCTTCTCAGCTTTATGGTTCCCTGCCTCTGTCCGTTCGAATCCCTTCTTTTAGCAGTTATAGTAACTGCATAACGCCTTATAGGGAGGTGGCCACCTATTCCTTTAATGGATAAGCGTGTCAGGTTCACCGGGAACACTCGATCATTTGAAATGGCCGTTATTTCCATTTACTCTAAGAATGCCCGTGAAATACGAATCTTTGCCAACTCATCATCCACGTCGACTTCAAAATCCCACACAATCTGCTTTATAACTTCATCAAATCCGGTCATCCATCAGGTCGCATCTCTGCCACTAATCTAGACTCCCCAGATGCTACGGTCATTGCACATATTGGGCGAATAACTTGCTCGAGGTTTACCCATCCGATGTGAACGGTTTTCTCTCTCTTCCGCTGGACGCATGTCACTCGCTGTGTGGCATCGTGTGGGACTTGGTCTAAACCGCTTACTGCTCGAAGCCCTTATGATACCTCGCCAGTTTCTGTGGAGTCCCACCTCAGACAGAACCGAGCACGTGTGGCTCTCCTTCTTTGAGGGGTAATGTGTGCTGTCGCTAATCGCATATAAGATTCCTCCCTCGTTGAATCAAACCATCACTGACTTTGCTAATTGACGATGGCACGCATTATCATGGTCTGCCGCTCTGCACCCTTGATTGACGACCCTCGTTGATCCACACTGATTGCAGTTAGCAACTATCATGATGATTCCTCTGATAAGCTTGATCTTCACAATATTTTTAATCTTTGGCATAAATTATAGAGAGTTCATGAAGACTTAGAGAGTTTCAGGATCCATTTTGGATCACTTGGAGAACACCTTAATGAATATTGGCAATGCGAAGTGAAATGATTGGGATGTGCACATACCAGCTGTTCTATGGGCATATAGAACTACCTGCAAAAATTTGACTAGACAAACACCTTTAAGACTGATTTATGGACATGAAACTGTGATACCGATGGAGTACATCATGCCAAGTTTGTGGATTTCTATAGTTACAAACATGGTTGATCAAGATATCATTGAAGGATGCCTTGTGCAACTCATTGAGCTAGAGGAAGATCGCTTCTTGGTAGGTTTTCATCAGCAGGTGCAGAAGGACCGCGAAAAGGCATGGCATGATTGCCATATCAAACATCGTGCCTTTAAGAATGGAGATTTTGTATTAATATATGACAATAAGTTTATGAAGTTTTTAGGGAATTTCCAAATGCATTGGTTGGGGCCATATTTTATTAAGGAGATTATGGATGGAGGCATAGTTCAACTCGTGAAGATGAATGGGGAATTGTTTCCACGAAAGGTCAATGGGGGTTATTTAAAGTTGTACAGGGGTGATCCTACCCCTGCACAATGACTATATGGAGGTGGGATAGTCTTAGTACTCTAGGCAGTTGCAAGGGGCTACAAGACTATAAACTACACTGCCAGAAGGATGGTTGGGTGAAGCGAATGGGCTACACGATGAATCAAGGGAAGGCATAGCAAAGAGTTGCGACAAAGGAGTTTCACTTGCATTGTGGGTCCTATGTAGCCTAGCCAAAAAGTGACAGTTGGAAGCATTATAGTTGATTGGATGGTGATTTTTCCATTAAAGGGAGGGGGGGAGGAGCATTTAAGATGCATATATTTGGAAATATGCTGCCAAAAATGCATTAATGACAGAGATTTGGAGGGAGCAGACATATTTGAATTCAAATTGAGCTATAAATATGGCATCCTGCTCCACATTCAAACAATTTACATCCTGAGAAATTCCCTTGAGCTGTTGCACTTTCATTTATGTCAAGAGTAGTGTTGTATGTCTGATAAGGTTTGGGAAGGAATTAAAGAGCAGATTTCACAGTTGTGATTCACAAATTTATCTGAATGGCAACACAAATTATTCATTGAAAGAATGATTACAACTTGACTTGAGCTAGAGCTGGCTCAACCTGTACCTACATGGTTTCCTACTATAACGCCTAGGTTGCCAAGGCCTAAGAAATCTACTTCCACGGAGGGAGATAAGAAGCAGAAGAAGCCTCAACAGGCACCCGTGCGGAAATTGCTACATGAAATTCTGATGGAGATTTGACAGAAGGGAAAGATGGACCAATCTAGGCAGACACTGGATCCCCTAGACTTAGATGAAGAAGAAATAGCCCAGGTAGTTGAGAGATTCACGCAGAGGAGGTTGAGCCAATAACTCGGCTACCGCCTTATATACCGCCAACAAAATCCATGACTAAAGTGCCCAAAGACCCGGATTCAGCAAAGTTCATGGTCTCCACACCTTTACTACCTGAGAATGCATCGTTTGAGGGAAATTTGTTGGCCTAGATACCATACTTGAAAATGGAGGATTGGGACCTGAGGGACCACTCAAAGTTCTTGTAGTTGGAGCTGAGAAAGTACCTGAAGAAGGTATACTATTGAAAGTTGGACGTCCCCTAACTTGAACCGATGAAATGGGTGGCTGAAGTTGGGTGTGTGGGGCTACTGAATATGTTGTGGGTGCTGCACTTTTGTCCGCAACATTATAAACACAGTATGCGTGCATCAACTTTTGGCACTAGTGCATGATGGGTGCGTCTGGCTGGGAGGGGCCATCTTGATCATTGATATGCTAATCCACATAATAACTTTGTTTCCATATTAAGGAGTGGAAGTTGTAGAGGCTTAGGTGGGAAAGTTGCAGGAGAAGAATTGGCAGATCAAATGAAGAGTGACTTCAAATGATCATGAGGAAGCATCGATGCCCATAGTCTCTTTGGCTTCATAGTGCGCCAAAGGAGTCCAGTACAATTGGCCTTAATACCTATGTCATGAATTTTTGGAGGACTATAGAGAAGTCCAAGATGAGGGCAAGGGGTTCCACTATGTGTGGCTGTTGTTGTTGATCGTGTTGGTGGCATGGAGGACACCTGAATAAAGTCATTTCCCTTAGCAGGACTCATATCTACCTAAGGTCACAAAGTTTGCTTCGTTGTGAGTGCGTTAAGGAGATGAAGATATTTTGGGTCTTATTTGAGTCAGAGCTGAGGATGGTGATTAACCAGCGGGCAAGGTTATCATCAAGGTTGCACGCACAAGACAACAATGTTGAAGATTTCAAGGCATATTTCGATAATCTTCACATCCATGCGAAGAAAGATGCCAAGGGCACATGGCACAAGTTTCCGTACTTAGTTTATGAGGACGATATTCTATGGGGGTTGTCAATAAATAACAGAGTGACTAGCTTATGCCTTCTGATGCTTGCGCAAGAACTAGTAAGTTTGTTGAAGGTGAAGCAATTGTTGGCTTAACGGGGTCTGGACCCAAGTTCAAAGTTGGTTGTGCCAACCAAAAAATCGTACACTACTGGCCCTTTCAGCAACATCCTGTGTAGCGTAGGCTACAATCTCACCGATATTGTATTGGGGGATGACAAAACCAAGTTTTTGCATCCAGAGGTCTGTGTGATGGAGTTCTGTTACATCTAGGGATTTATCTTGAACTTCGTGAGCCGTAAAACTTTAAATGTGGAAACTACACTAACTTACATAAATAGATCCTAAATCTGCATTGATTGCTTTAAACATTCATAACATCAAGTAAACAAACAAATCCACCACTTTCGCACATCAATCAAGTGTCCCTTAAGGTAATTGTAGAAAGTGGAGAAAATAAATAGAAAATGCAGAAGTAAACACAAACACACATATAAATAGATATTGTGCCAAAATAGTATTTATTATGATCAATCCTTTTGTTATAGAATATTTCTTCCCTGTGCACACATCTGCAGGGGCTTGCGCACTCAGCTGTGCACTTAACAAGGTCTCCATGCACACAACTGCAGGAGCCTTCCCCTTGACCTAAGTACAAAAATAGAATCTTCTGACTTAGATTACTTTCCCATACATAGATCTTCAGTTATTGACTTTCTATGACTCACTATGACTCCTTTATATAGCTTCTTTCATTACAATACCATGGTTCGCGAACCATGTGCAGGTCATAAAACATCTTAAAGTCTAACATTCTAAGTGGCTTTTACCTTCCTAAATCCCCTTTGACTTCTAATGTTCTTCATGCTCCGCTTCCTCAAAATGCGAAGACTTTACAACAATAACAAAAACTATTATAAAATTGAGCCCAGGGGACCTTTTCCCAACAACCCCTGTTACACAACATTTTGTCACTGTCCATGTACTCCCCATTCCATGATCTTAGAGGACCTCTACAGTGAACCATACCTACTTCTCCTTCATGAAGAAACTCCCATTGTGTCCCTTTTCATGGGCAGAACAATTCTCTTTTGCATCATTTCCCAAGAATCTTCTCTTTTTCACAATTTACAAGATTAAAGCTAATGACCCTTGTCCTCCTCGCACCGATATGGAGGGATTAACACTACCCCTAGTGCCAATCAGAGCGAATAAGATTTTTTTTAGTCGCGCTGATCCTCTTTTGGAAAGTTTTTTAAATAAGGAGTCGAAGCTTCCAGCTCCAGAAGCTTTGTAACAGAAGTCTGGTAGGTTGAGACAGATGGAGTCAAGGATGTCAGTTTGGGCTCCTTTTCCCTATAAGGATGGAACTACCTCAAGAGACAAGATCTTCTCCCATGAGAAGAGGAACCATCTCCCATCCATGAGATGGATATAAACGTCCATTTTTCTCAAGCACAAACTAGTGTTGAAGTTTTAATATTAGTGTTCGAGTGCTAATTAAATTTGGACTAAACAACAAGCTATTCATAGTTGTAGCTCTCTAGTTGTGTGAGGGAAAAGTGTGAATTTGGTTTAGTGTGAAGCCTAAAGGGAAGAGCCTTAAAACTATCATTGTTGAGGCCATCATGGAATGTTGATGGAAGTGAGTGGGAACTTGGTTTTGTCAGAGGAGAACGACAATGTCAAGACAATGGTTGTAATTTCTTCTTGATTCAATACATATGCAACTATTGATTGATTTCCTACATAATGTGTCATCTTACATATTTATGGCTTAATGTTTCTTGACTTGTTAAGTAGGTTGAATTAAAATTTGTCTATTATCATGGTTGTTGTTCGCTGTTGTTTACTTACTTCAGGTGTTCAAAGAAGGAAATGGGATATAGTCAGAGCGAGCAAGCAAGGTAATGACCAAACGGGATAAGTGTACTAAGAGGTAGGCCCTCTTAATTGGTTATGTTGGAAATAATACTGAGAGGGGTGGGGTGAATCAGTGTTATCAAATCAGATACTTTTTCATTTTCACACTCAGATTCATATACGTGACTTCAGTTAAGGGTATACGCGTATATACGCGACTGTATTAAATGAAACAAGCATATATGCAGCAATCTTATGATTCAGTTAGCTTATCTTCAGTAAATGCATCAGAACATTATTAACCACATTAACAGTAAGCAGGTGTAGTAAAACAATATAGATCATCACACATAAGAAGCACACATGAAAACCATGATATAAGGTGTGTTGGAGAGGTAAATCCCCTCTACGGATAGAGGCGATCCCTACTAGCCCAAAGGGGGTCTAGCAACAATCAAACAATGCTATACTGCAGGTTCCTAGTTGTAATTAACAAGTGGGTAAGAGAAACCTACTTGGGTTCCAACGCTATGTTTGTCGAAGAGATGATCCTCTCACTCCTTCGCTCCAGCCGATCACAATTCTCCGCTATCCCCACGGACGAACACCTGCACAAGCAAAGAGAGAGCAAACACGGGCGTAAAATCTACTAAAAACAACTATGTATCAGTCAGGAAGGATACAATTTGCATTAATCATTCATAGGACGAATGGAAATGGAACCATAAGAGTGGTCATCTATCTTTATTAATCAGAAAATAGAGTAAGGTACAACCGAAGTCCTGACGCTGAGTCCTTCTCTAGAGGGTCCAGCCAGCATGTCTTCCAAGCATTCACCTTTGAAGCAAATCTCCCAAGTCAAAGAGGTCTCTCTCTCACATACAAGGCAACAAGCTCATGACCTTCCTCAAGCTCAAAGCAATCCTCACACAACACACCAAATGCCTACAAAGAGCAGCACTAATGCACTAAGAATTCCTCAATCAAAAGTCTATATGTTCCAAACTAAAAAACTAGCTGCTCATGGGCAATGGAGGAGGCTTATAAAGAGAAGGAGTCTCCATGAATAGGTAAAGGATGAGCTTTGCCCCAAGATAAGTGGATGGTCAGTCGAACAGACAAGCCAGAGAAAGGATGGCGACCTCAACAATGCCAACAACCAAGTCTGGAGGGATCTGGAAGGGTTGTTGGAACAAATTCGCCCAAACAGGATCAGCGCGGAAAACCCATGAACTGCCGTGCTGACATCGCAAACCGACGTAGAAGAAGTCTGGTCAGCGCGAAAAGGGCAAACGGAGGGGGCGCTGTTCGTAGAAATGGGACCAGCGCGGAAAAGACGTGTGCTTCCACACTGGCAGCGCAACAACAACACTAGCCTCCACCTGTCAGCGCGGTTATTTTATTAACAGTCGCGATGATCCATTTAACTTAGGCAAAGAGGGTTTTTTAGCCATTTTTGAGGAGCATGAGTATAGGTGAGTGTGGTTTATAGCACAGTAAGGAGACTGACATGATGGCAGTGACATTTTACTGTGTAACACCCCCTCACCTTACTCTACTTGAATAAGTCTACAAGGGTTAATAGAATATAGAAAATCAAATTAGAGTAGGTGGTACTAGTTAAAATTGCAAGCGTTGTGTTTTCACCAAGACTCACTCTGAACAGAATGCATTTTCCATCAGGGTATCATCGTTTGAAGAACAAATACTCTTCATAAAGAGAGTTGATAGATAGATAACCAAACGTTGATAGTTGTACAAGTCCTCTTCTACTTCACCCTACTTGTCTCAAGATCCAAACACAGTTTCATGTGAAACTAATCCTACGGGTTCATAAACAACCAAACAAACAAGCAAGTAAAGGACAGAAGCAAAATAAAATCCAAGCAAGTAGGAAAAGAAAAACATGAAAGCATAGAAAACAAGAAAGTAAAGCAGACAAGAAAAAACTACTCCTACTCCTAAACTAAACAGTGCATGGGCCTACTCACATGAAGTGATATTTCTAATGCAGCCATCGGTGCATTCGATGGCCTATGTAGGTGAAGGCATGGTTGAAAAAAAATATATTAAGGTAAACTAGCAAGAAAGAAAGATAAAACAATGAAGACCAACATGCTCAAAGTTTGAATGCATCCATAGAAAATAAAAGAGAAAAAGTGCAAGATAGACACTCTGCAGACGTACCATGGCATTGCATTATAGTATACGCAGATGACAAACATGCACACTCTTTTGATATAGACAAGCAAGAAAACATGCATAAAGAAGAATTTTTTTCTTAGCCACATGAATTGCCACGTATGACTCCTCTAATACATGAGCAATAGGATCATGTGATTCTGGTGGAGGATGTGAAACCTGTGGATCAGATTGATATTCAATGCAAACAAGAGGGTGATGAGTAGACTTGGGTGATTGAACATATTTCTGATCGGAAGTGGAACTATCCTCAAGACAGCAAGAACCTAACATAACCATCAGCTCAAGCTGAAGTGCCTCGATAGTTTGAGGGGTTTCCAATACATCAGCGGGTATATCATCAAAGACCAATGGCTTAGAAATATCAACAACCAGTGAATCAAAACTGTGATCAAATGGGTGAGTGAAAATATCATGACAACCGCGATCATAAAATTCAAGATGTACATCAACATCCTCATGATCTAACGAATGATATGGAGGGGTTGATGAGAAATAAAAATATTCACCCTCTAAATTTCCAAGTAGAAAAGATGGCATATTGGGTGGATTCAGAAAGAAATATTTTTCCTCTCCACAATCAATTGACAAATTGACATCTAGTGTGTCTTGTGAATGATAGGAACTAGAAACATTTGGTAATGAAATTTCACAAGAGAAATTAGAAATGGAAAAATCACAAAAGATGTCAGGAAAAAGTGGATGAGGTTCGAATGGAAGGAGGTCATCCATCACGATTATTCTTTAGATTCCCACACATACTCATCAAAAATGACAGCGTGGATTGGTTTCTCAATGCCAATTTCTTCAACAATTGATCCTCGTGAATAACAGATGTGGAGTCCGGAACAGGTGAACACAACACAATATAATCTGGAGGATCAAAGGAACTAGAGGACGAAGGTTGCAAAGACAAGACCTCGTGACAACCATCAAGGTTGCAGTCCAAATCTGCATAGATTTTCAGATCAGGTGGGTGGGAGGATTTTACAGTTCAACAGATGGGTTCGCAACTTCCCCCACCTCGTCCTTCAGGGCTAGAGTTGTTTGATGAGAGGGGGACAGAGGATCACTTATGATATCAACCTTGTCCATCTTAGATTTGGAAGCTCTAACACTGAGGTATGCTAAGAGAGA
This sequence comes from Pinus taeda, assembly GCA_000404065.3. Taxonomy (NCBI): domain Eukaryota; kingdom Viridiplantae; phylum Streptophyta; class Pinopsida; order Pinales; family Pinaceae; genus Pinus; species Pinus taeda. The sequence goes on from APFE031588658.1 coordinate 25,599, forward strand.
ATTCCAACTCATGTGGATTTTCAGACACATGAAGAAGATACTGAAATATTTCTTTGAGAAATTTCCAATCAATTTCATCTCCAGGGATTTGAAAAGAAAGATTACAGAAGCGATCCCAAAATTGCACAATAGATTCATCAGGTTCTTTCCATAATTTTAGAATTTTTTTATTGAGTGATTTTTTGTCATAACAATAGAAAGCACAAGTTAAATTTTTGTTCATGTGTTCATAAGATTGAATAGAGGTTGTAGGCAATGTACAACACCATTGGTCAACATGCTCATCGAACGTGTAAGCGAATAACCCACATGCAATGTCACCTGAAGGGACTTCATTTCTTTCATAGAAGCCTAAGAAGGTAACTCCATGTCTTAGCAAGGTTTCTCTGCCTTCATTGTCGTAATTGATTCGGACAAGTCATTTATGACATCCTCTGACACTTTGAATTCATATGCCTGAGAAAAACTTGCCATAGTTGAGATTGTAATGTAAGTCATGGATGGTGTGAAGAGATTCAAAATAGACTTTGAGGGCTCAGCTTGTCATATGGCCCTCCTTCTAGTGCTAGAAATGTTGACGATGTTGAACCCCCCAACATGTCATGGGATCTCCCTGGTAAGAAGTCCCAACTAGACCTCAAACTATTTGGAGTAGGAGTCCCAGTAGTGGGTAGTACAGTAGTGCCTTGACTATGGTAGTGCACAGAGGTAAGTATGATAACTTTGTCGGAAGCAAGTGTGTTACCTTGTAGCGGATCAAGTGAGATGCATGGGGGTTCTAACACACATAGGTTGGAAAGGAAGTGTGTCCCTTAGAAACCTGTAATAGTATGTAGCCTAAAAGGAACACACGAGCAAAATGACATCACAAGCTGGAAGTAGAATATTCCACAATCCAAAGTGACGATTTAACACAACAACAAGTCCTCAACACAATTCATAAAATCGCATACAAAATAGTTCATACATGAATGCATAAGTTAAATAACATGCATTACTAAAGTAACCAAAATAGTTGAACTATAATAATAACATATGCATGAAAATTTGTTGGCTCAATTATATTATTAGGTAAAAGTTCCATCCATACATACACCATTGGTAGCCACTAGCCCCAATAGTGGAAAATTATAGTCAATGTCGCCTTCTCCTCTAAAGAGATGTACTCACTCTACACTGTGGAGAAGCCAAGGCTCTTCACACTACTCTCCAAGCCTTCTCTAAGAAATGCCTAGCCAAAATATTGGCTCCCAAAATCCTATACTATGAGTTATGAGATTTTATATATAACAAAGGGTGGGGTGACCCTTGACATTCCCCTTTTACTCTTGGACTACCCTCATGACTCTTCACATTACATAGTGAATGTTCACATTCCATTAATGAAACTTGGAATTTCACTTACAATATATTTACAAATAATAATACAATTTCCACATATACCCATGTGGGACAAAATAGGCTTAAGTTAGCCTAACAAGACAAACAACATCACTCGGGGTCTTGGGGAAAGACCAACTCAAAAACATCCTCTTGATGGTCTTCGGTGATGAACTGATACCAAGCTTGGTATTGTGCTATTGTGTCCCTGTATTGTTTCATGACATCTTTCTCGAAGAAAGCTCTTGCCTCCATGGCTTATGGGTATATGGTTTTGAAACCTTTGTCCAATTCATCTTGAAGCATCCACAACATTATCCTAAGTGTGGTTGGACCACCTATGTACTTCTGCATGTTCTCTACGCTCAGCTGCAAGTCATCATTGGTGGCCTTGTGCATCAACTGCTCTATGTACCTATCAACCTCCAGTAGGACTTGGTTCTTCTTCATGGCTTGAGTGAGGGTTTCGATTGAAGGGATCCTATGTGTCCTCACTATGACATCTAGACTCTTGAACAACTATGCATAGGAAGCCTCAATGTCGGTAATGAGCGGAGGGAGCTACTCATAATTTCATATCAACATCTGGATCTGTGCTTTTTCTAGCTCTACCTACGGCCTAATTATCTTCTGCAAGTAAACCAGGGCTCCCTTGTATATCATTGTCCATTCCTATACATGTATAATACTTTGAGAGTTTGGGTTGTCTTCATGCATTACTGCTGAAAACCATATAGATGGAAAACCGCCTTGTGCATGGTGACAAACTTGCCATATAATTTTTGCATGGTGGTTTCAAGAGTTGATACTTCTACAAGCATCGCTTTTCTCATCTCTACAATAGTGGATCCTGCGGACTGCTTTGTTCTCTGCCTAACCTCTTGCAAGTCCTTTTCCATCCGATAATTCTTTACTATCAAGAACTTGACCATTGAACTTGTGGCTTTTGCATAAGCCTTAGAAGCATTAGCCATGGTAGTTGGATGTCTTCTAACATCTGCAACAATCACCCTTTCCTCTATGTGTGTAGGTGATGCATGGTCATCCGAGAGCTACTTTCTTCACACATGTATAATCCTTTTTTGTGGCTCATCAAATGACAGATTATACATATCCATCTCTAGATCATCATCAAGGAGTACAACCTATTCGTGCTCACTTGGGATTGGTTTTGATCCTGAAGGTGGCGGAGACTGTGGGGTGACCTCAAATTCTCTTGGAATGAGGTCAGTTTCTTGGTCGTGTGGCTCTTGTTCCAACTCCATATTTTTTGGTTCAATCATTTGCTCAATATGATGAGAAAGCTCCCGAACCTGCACCTGCTCACCCTCTTCTTCATCTGGTGGTTTCTCTAATTCCTCAACCATTATAGGTGTATTTTTATCTATCAGCACACCTTGTCTTTCCTCCTCTTCTTGTTTCTGCTTCTCTTCCCTTTCTCTCCTCCTAGTCTCATGCTCTTCTTTTAGCTTCTTTTCCATTTCCTACAACTTCCTCTCTGCATCTTCCAACTTTTTCTTCTCTCTCTTCCTTCGTTCTATTCTCCTTTCGCATTATCGCCTCTTCACCTCTATCTCCAAAGCTACTTTCTCAACTATAGGATCTTCTCTCAACTTGTAGCTTTGCTCGGCCTCTGCGCTCTCGGAAATATTCCTCTTGCCTTTGTCTTGCGTTGTTTTGCTTCTCACTGTTGTTGTTGTTGTTTCTTCCTATGGTGCTGCTACCTGTAGTGTTTCTTTCCATTCTATAGCCATGCTGATGGTTCATTAAGAATAGATGAGTTGTAGCAATACCTCCAATGGTCTTCCTCTGGCCAATGATACACAACGTGGATCCATGGATAATACACCTTCGCACAATGGTTCTTGCATATGCTGAAATCAAACCTCTTCAATTCCTCGGCCTCAGCATCTGCATCATTCAAGCTACGGATCTCGTACAATCCAATTCAAAAACAAAGAGCAGACCATGGTGCCTTCTTCCTCCTATGGAGTCTTTCTGATAACCTTGTGGAAATGTGATATGAAACCTATTTCATGACCAACTTATCTATGGAAAACCTTGGTAGTACATGTGGAGGCTTCTCTCCACCAGATATCATGATGAGCATGCCACTGGGTGAGGCATAGAAAACAAGAATGTTAAGAAATGCATGCATTGCTTCTTGGGACATGCATGATGGATGTTGTTCGGATATCATCTTGTAAACCGGGGTGATGAAGTGGTCAGACAACCTCTCCATGACTCCTTGTTAGTTGCACTCAGAGAGAAACTTGCAATAGATGTTCACAACATCATTTGATGGTGGCTATGTCCAACCCATGCCAGGAAACTACTGTTGGGCACAGATTGCATCAAGAAGTTATGAAAACATATAATCTCGCTTTCTCATCCTTAGGTTGATTTTGGGCATTAGACACATGCACTTTTAGCTGAAGAGCAAACATGTCTAACTAGTTGAATGGCCTTCCTTCATTTTCCAATTGATCCAACATGACCACCCAACTCTGCAGAAAGGTCTTTGTGCTCTCTTGACCATACAGGTGGCATGCAAAGATGATCAAGAGTTGGTAGCCCTTCTGGAGTGACTTAGTCTTGTAGATCTAGTTGGGTGTCACGCTGAACTTAGATGGATCTTCTACCCAACACTTCATGATGTCTCTAGTGTTCACATTGTTGTTGGGAGTATAGAAGAGTGCATCCATGTGGTTCACTAGTTGTGGCAAGTGATGCATCTGATGATAGTTTTTTGTCTTGAAGGTAGCAAGTTGTGTTCCACTGACACTTCTCAATTTCATCATCTCGAGATCGGTATGTCATACAATCCATTGAATGATGTTCGCAGATGGGAAGGTGGAGTACCTGAATGCAACATTGTACAAACCTGACTTGTGGATGTTGACATAAACCTATCAATCTTCCATATCTTCCTTGAAACTTCTTGCAAATATGTCCTTTATTTCCTACCATGTTATCTTCGTGTCCTTCTCTATGAAAAGTAGTGTGTCTGCATATATTAGTGAGTTCATTGTCCCCTATTGAACTACATCTCCAGTGTTGCTCTCTATAGTATCCTTTGATCCAGCTCTCTTGGAAACCATGTTTCCTATACTGCTAAGAAGCTGCTCAACAACTAATGTACCTAGAAACAAAGTGGACACTCATGGCAAGAAAATTTCATCTTAAAATCAAAATCACTTCAAGGACTAATCATGCAACAAACTGGGAAACTGTTGAGCAAGATTACGCATTTGTGCTCTCAGAGGTGAGGGATTGTCAGCTGGATCTATGTATTGTGTAGTCCAAACTTCTAGTGAGGGGTACTAATGACTGGAACTATGCAGAGCACAGTCCATTGTAGCTTGTTGAGGATTGGAAATGTGCAATGTACAGTTCAGTCTGGCTTGATGCTGGTTGGGACTGCGCATTGCACAATCCCAGTGGGCAATACTCAGGGACTTTCTCCTGGAATTTTGAAGAGTGCAGTTGGAGTCAATGACTAGTAGCCTCTATAAAATTCCTAGAGCCAAGGCAAAGCCTTAAGTTCCAAAAATGCGCAGTGCATGCTGAGAGGAGCTAGATCTGGGCTAAGGCAACCCAGATCTGCCCAAGGGAAACTTGAAAAGGATTAGATATGAATGCATGAGTGAAGTATGGTGTAGACCTGAGTGAATGGTAATACATGAAATCAAACAAATGTAAGAATCAATCAAATGGACGAACAACGAAGCTTGTGGGGAGAGTTGCCACAACAACGATCGTTAGTGCAAAAAATGGGTTATGCATGTGAGGATTAAGGAAATGAAAAAATTAAAACAACACTTATACAAGTTAAAATAAACTAAAAATCTAGCGTTCATTCAATAAAACATGTAAAACAACACTCAGAGAAGTCAAGAAAATAAAAGCGACAAAAAAATTGGCAAAGACTTGAAAAGAAAAACTTACCCGTAAAAGTTGTGTTGATCATGTTGAAGGTTCCTAGATGCCTCCGGGAATACCAAAACTCCAACATCAAATGTGGAAATGAGCTACGACAACGTCCATTAAATAGATTTGATCAATTTAGGGTTTATGACATGCATGCCAAAAATCTAGGAAAAGGCGACAAGTGGGGTAGTTTCTAAAATTAACTCAAGTGTAACTCCCACTTCTAAAAATATATCTCTTTTTTAGGGATTCTTTTTTATTTTTTATTTTTCAAGAAGGGCTGCCATGCATGCATTGAGAAATTGTGTAGTTTTGGAGGGAACCGGGCAATCTGCTGGCACATGCATCGAGCAGTAGTGGAGGGAATGCTTATGTGAAATTCTTGGGATGAGTAGCTCTGGCTATCTCTCATGCTCAGTGAAATTTCCCAGCTGAAGACAAGCTTCCAGTTAGGTCTACACATTTTTGGATCCAAAGCTCACTGTTAGGTTGCACTGTGCATTTCCTGAGAGCAAAGTTGGTTTCCCTCTAGGATTACGTAGATTTCCAAGGCATTGTAAGAACTGGATTGTAACCAAGTCACAGAGAGGTTAGCTTGTGGTTAGACAACAAAGAAATTAAGCAAACACAAGTTGTACCATAAAAAATAAACTTGATGAAAGCACAAGTACTTGGGAAGTGCAAGAGAAGCTGCTGTGATTTTAGTAGGGAGGCTCCAAAATGAAGTGAAGACAAAATTTTGGAGGTTGGTTGTAGCCGCTACAACATAACCATTAAATATCTTTATTTATTTTTGGCTTTGCACCATTGATGGTGTGAGTATTTGATTTCTATTTGAATAGGTATTGGTATTCACTTATCATTTAATTTTGTAAGCCAAGGTGTAATGACCTGTGAGGCTCTCGGTATTGTATACATAAGCATCAGAATTCCTACCACTTCTACACGTGGCAAACTAAAATCAAGGAAACCTACTAGTAATACAACACCTACGTCTAGATAGGGCCTAACTCAATAGCTTAGTTCAATTATGTGGCGCACCGCGTATTGATGTCACAAATCAATACTTAGCTCGATGTTACTATCCCTACTTTGGTTAATCGGTTTTGCAAACCTATAGATTCACAACATTTTTTATTGATTTTGTAGCAAATGGATTTCAAAACACAACTTTGAAAACATCCCCTTACGAACTCAAAATTAAAACATGGTCTGAAAAGGAAATTCAATATACCATTCAAAAACCCAACACACCATAAGAAAGGAAATTAACACGCACAACTTAATAGATTAAACATGGTCATTACCTACTAACTTTGAATATAGATCAAAGACATAAACTATGTTATGCTAAAATAATAGAAAATATTTGTAGTGCAAGGTTTTACGTTGAGTGGGCCCAACTTGGGGTTCAACCTATGTCTATCAACTTATAAATTCACCAACGCAAGCTTTAGAAAGTAATCTGTAACACCCATGGGAAAGAAGTTTTTATATTAAATGAAATCAAATTACAGAGCAAGTCACACATTGTATACTACCTATATTTCATATCATCATTCAAATAAATTACACATTTATATAAGAAAAGGGGAATCTAAGTTCCGACAACGATTCAAGGGACCATTCATAATTTGGGAACACTAACTAAATTAGGTTATAAAGTATTATCACATGCAAAACCTAACGCCTAAATTAGGTGGTGACTTAACAAGTTTATCTCAGCCGACAGTAACCACTTTTCCCCTTGGCGATGTGAAAAAGCTATGCGTTGAGGCATCTTGTTCATTCTTGGACTAGTTGCATAAATGTCCATGTGGAAATTGAAGCGATAAATCGTTCATCCTGGAAGCTTTTTCCATCAACATCTTATCAGTGCTATGCACCAAGGCATCTTATTACAAAATTATTCATGTGATGATTTAAATAATACAACATCTAGTTTGGGGTCAAACTAAATCCATCCTTGATGAGTCGGTTGGAGAATGAAATGTACGCAACATATTCAAACAATATGCAAGTGATCGCGAGAATGAACAAGGCCACCTGTTTCCTTCTTGGGCTACCACTACAATGTTAATCCATTGATCAAAACATGACACTTGGTAATAATAGATGGTTGTAATTCTGCAAACACTTAAGTTAGCCCCTTATTCCACACATACATAAAATATATTAAAATTACTCTTAAAACATCCTTTAATTCTAGTCTAAAAATGATAATAAGATAACAAGTTAATAAGCAATCATACCTTGAGTCGTTTGGGATATATATATATGGGGTTTTATGATAATTTAGGGTGGAAAAGGATGGTTTGATCAAATTAACTCTGAGTGATTTCGTAGAAAAACGTCATAATTGTGTAGCCCATCATCTTCCCCTTACTAAGTTTATTGCATTTCCTCATGCAACATCATTGACCTGCTCTGGATGTCCAACATGTATGTCACTCCACCAATATGATGGATGACCAAATTCCCCTACATAGTAACCCATATAGCGCTCCAACTCATGTCAACGTGTTGTCTCTTCCTGTTCATCCCACTAGATAGATGCTTGGTAAAATCATTGGAGATTCACTAGGAGAGAAATACTATACCAGATGTGTTCATATTGGGGGATATGTATTGCGGAAAAAAATGATATAATATATTGAACATTAATAGGGAGTAAAGGGTTTTTATATGTTGTGTATAAAAAATGGAGCTCAAAGTTAATGAAAAAATATAAAAGGGTATAAAAAATGTTAATGAAAAAATGGATACCTACAATATCTAGTGAAAGTAGGGTTTTTAAATTGGGAAGGTGTATTGGGTTCATATTGGTAGGGGGTTAAATAAAGTGAATTTTAGATTTATTTTCCAATATGTATTCAAATTAAGGTTACTTTTTGATATTCCATGAACGCATGTTCTATGTCAAAGGTTTATTGAGTGAAGCCCCCGTGGGTAAAATATAGTGGCACACCAAATGAGGGGAAAGTTGAATAGAAGATCAATCCATAGTTCCCCATAACTTAATATAGAATTAGAATAAAAGGAGGCTCGATTAATATCCAAGCTAAAATAAGGGCACCCAAGTGTGCCTCTGCTAGAGAAATATAGGTAGTCCTCCTCAAACGTCATGTGGAATCAGAAGGGATCTAAATGATTCAGTCTAAATAGCTCTCTAAACTTTGTAACCACATACCTTTGATTATGTTGAATAGTGACAGTGGTGGATCCATCCTAAGCCTATGCATGTCTTTACACACAAGCCCAGTCAATGTATTTCTTTTCTAACTACCAATTTCATTGCAGTCTCCATTGTTCCATATAAGTCAGTACATTTTCTAAACTATATTAGGTTAGATATGTAAGATATCAAGGCTCTGAGTCGTACATCCCCTACATAAGGTTTGGGGTTCCGTCACGGATTCTATGTTAGGATAAATTTAATTACACATAATTTTTTGATCTCCATTTTCAAAATTAAAGTAAAGATACATAAATTCTTGTGGTTGATTCACCGAAATAAGGAAGATCCACCAAAATTTGTTAGAGTTGGAAGGTCAGCCAACATTCATGTAAAAATATTGGGTACACCTAGTGTTACCGAGAATAGTGTCCACTTACAGCTGCTATTCTCACTAAGATTGGTAGCTATCTTACAAACAAACAAGTTAAAACTACTTTCGTTTTCCTTTATGAAAAATAGACAAGAGGGGAACAGGGGACACCAACCTTTGTCTTGCGCTTGGTTCCTCGCTCGGTTCCTCTCCTTCTCGATAGATATTTTCCGCTCCTTCTTTGTCTACACAGCTTTAGAGAGCACCTGTGGAATCAAAGCAGCATAATAAGATCAAAGAACAAAGATCTATAATCATAAACAATACAGGATCAGATATGTATTAACCACACAAATTCATATACAATCAAACATACATGAATGTGGAGGAAAACTTGAATAGCTTTGTTAATATCGAGAATAGCAAGAGGATTACAACCAATTTTTCTGACCCAACATCATCCTCCAGCAAGAAATCCCTTCTTCACCTCAAGTAAAGTTTAGATCACCCAACACTATGAAGTTACACCAGAAAACTAATAGCACTTCTCTACAAGATACAAGATTCCAGCCTCTAGATCTCTGTGATGAGGGATCCATATATAGATGATTGTAGGGGGGTGAGTCAAATTTTGGGATTTTGATTAGTGTCCTCTCTCTGATAGTTCTTGATTCCACTTGGAGATTGATGATCTCTTACTCACCCCTGGTCGAAATCAGAGAGGCAAGTGTCAAAGGGGAAGTTTCTAGAAGATTCTATGATCTTCCACCTCGCAAACTGTCCCTTCCATTTGTCCATTCTTGCCCATCACACCCTACAGAGAGGCCATCCAATATGCATCACACCCTTTACACTGGGAAGGTGATTTGCATCGTACCCTCTGCACTGGGCATTCAGTATGGTCCAGTTTTGACCATTTCTGAGCAGTTTTCTGTGGAGAACTTCTAAGAGATGCTGTAATCAATCGACCTTGTTCCTTTAGGTAGTGAAGCAACACTTTTAGGGACTTAGGAGCCCTCAGTTTATGGACATTTATGATTGTGGTGAAGTGCCCAAAAATGTCTATAACAGTTGCCCCCTAAAGCATGAGGTCGTTAATCTTTTGATGTCGGGTGAAATGCTTTACCATGAGGATCTGAAGTTTTTTCGAGTTGGGAGGTGACCTGTAATAAGATACAATACAATACATTATCTTCATAATATTTTTCATGATCTAGCTGAGGCGGGCATTCCCATGCTCAGATTTATAAATTCATTTTCATGTACATAGGACAGACAATCGTCTGTGTAGTATACTAATGATTCAGAAGGAGTCATCATCCTTTGATTTGGATGATTATCTGTTCGGACATTATGTACATTTGATGTCTTTATATTCCTGAATATATCACAGCCCGGATGGATAAAACTAGATCTGAGGTCTTCAAAACTCGTTCCATCTTCACTCGAAGTACAAGTCGATCCATGTGAAAAATGTTTTGGAGTCGAACATGGAAATACATCACCTGATTACCAGCCAATGATGTAATCTATTAACAGGCGCGAGAGGAGTCACCAATAATGTCAATGATCCTCAAGGTACTACAGTACAATATGTGTGGTGTGAAAAAGGGACTTGGCGTCGAACACCATGCAAAATCTTCCGGTCGAAGGCCATTGATGTAAACCTGTCGCCGAAAGTGAGAAACTTGCCATTGAGGCATGCAAGCTTCAAAGCACTGAAAGGGGTTGTTCCTAAGTCAACTTCTTGGATAATGAGTTGATGTCGACAAGAAGTGACTCATCATAGGAGGGCCTTAATGAATTTGATATCTACGACACGGAATAGAGCAAATGATTTTGGAGGTGAAAACGATCTGATGATACAGGGTTCAGGGTGGCGGTCATGAAAGAATGGAGCGTGAATGTATTGCAATGGGTGAGACACAGGTGAATTCTCTGAGAGACTTCTCTTGAACATATCGGTGACACTGACGATGGATTGGTAGCATTAACCCCAAATATCGATGGTGTGATGGACCAATGGTGATATGACCAGTGAACGGAACAACCCAACACGACTTGGATGCGGATAGAAAGTGTCATGTTCAAGAGCAACTTGCTACCAATAAAGTTTCTTCAAGTTTTCTTCCCAATTCTCCCCAGTCATTGCTAACCAGTACCTCTTTATTTTTGTCACGCTTGAGGAGGATAACATATGCTTGTTCTATAATTCTCCCTTCGGGCGAACCTGTCGCTATGTTTTAAGGAGCCTAGCGACAGTGAAACTCGTTCTTGTCCATTTGGACAAGTTTTTCGCTATTAGGTTTTAACGAGTTTAACGACAAAGATAACTCAGTCCTTTTCAATTTTAGAGAGTCTGAAAGGGACAGAAAGGAAACTCCAATGATTCTTTTTCGTCATATAATCCCTTAAGTCCAAAAAAGCATAAAATAATACGAGAGGGATGAATTTTTGATAGTTTTAACGAGCCGAACAAGACAAGCACTCGATATTTTTGTGTAATAATCCCTCAAGTCCAAAAAGATTAAAATCTAGAGGAGGGATATCACTTACGATGACTTTAACGAGCCGGAGAGGCCAATCGCTCGACAATATTTTCATATTTTACGAGTCAGTTGAAAAGAGCTTAAAGGAGACTAATTTTCCGAGGAATGAGTGATGATTTTGGGTAGCGGCTAATTCCAGGTAAGGTTTGGAATTTTCCAATCATGGCAGTGTCATAGGGATGGCTATCAGAATCACTCTTCGCAGATGTTCCTCGAAAGGGGTAAACAATCAAATGGAGGCGTGTTATAGACATTTTTGGGCACTTCAATCCCAATCACAAATGTCCATAAACTGAGGGCTCTTAAGTCCCTAAAAGTGTTTCTTCACTGCCTAAAGGAACAAGGTCAACTGATTACATCACCTCCCAGAAGTTCTCCACTGAAAACTGCTCATAAATGGTCAAAACTAGACCATACTGAAAGCTCAATGTAGAGGGTGTGATGCATATCACCTTCCCAATGTACAGGGTGCGATGCATACTGTTTTTCTCCTCTGTAGGATGCGATGGTCGGGAATGGACAAATGGCAGGGACAAAATGCGAGGTGGAAGATCATGGAATCTTCTAGAAGCTTCCCCTCTGACACTTACCACTCCATTTTCAACCAAGGATGAGTAATAGATCTTCATTCTCCAAGTGGAAGCAGGAACTATCAGAGAGAAGACAATAATCAAGATCCCAAAAGATGACTCACCTCTCTGTAATCATCTATATATGGATCCCTCATCACAGAGATCCAGAGCCTGGAATTTTGTAACTTATAGAGAAGTGTTGTTGGTATTCTGGTGTACATTCACAGTGTTGGGTGATTTTGCTTTGCTTGAGGTGAAAAAGGGCTTCTTAGCTAGAGGATGATGTTGGGTCAGAGCACATGGTTGTAATCTTCTTGCTACTTTTCATCTGAATAAAGCTATTCTTGTTTCCTTCCATATTCTTGTGTACTTGTTTATATATGCTTGTATATGGTTAATGCACATATGATCCTTCATTATTTATGAACTTAGATCCTTGTTTCTTGCATAGTAGTTGTGATTCTACAGGTATTTTTGAAGCTGAGTAGACAAAGAGCAAGCAGAAAAACTCTATCAAGAAGGAGAGGAAATCGAGCACAAGACTCAGGTTGGCCCTCTTGGTTCTTCTCTCATCTGTTTTCATAAAAGGAATCAATAGTAGACTTTGATTGTTTGTTTCTAAGATAGCCACCCATCTTAGTGGGAATAGCAGCATCCGTGTGGACACTATTCCTGTATAACAAAATGGCGACTCCACTTGGGAGTGACTAGATTACTTGTTAGCCTATCTATCCTTGTTTCTTTTATAAACATACAGATGGAGCCTGAATTTAAGCCAACTAGCCTTCGAACTGCATTTTTCATACAAATGTAAAGTAGATCAATGTTGCTTCAGTCAATCTCCGGGTTTTGTTTATGAATTAAACAATAGATCTGCAAGCAATCTATTGTAACCTCTTAGATCACCCCTGTGTTTTTACATACATTGATCTGTACTTACTCGGCTTAAACACCTGAACTAAACTACAAACTGTGAGTGAAATCTCGTTCAAAGTCTCACACTGTAACCATCACACCCTGCCTTCAAGGCAGCCTGTATGCATCGCACTTCCCGAATGGAGTAGGTGTGTTGCATACTGAGTTCACTGTGTAACAAGTGCGATGGTTAGGGAGGATTGAATTTGCCCTCTGACTGTGGATTTCTCTCAATGTTTTCAGTCTTATTCAAGATTTTTTGTTGTGTGAAATCAGTGTACTTCTGCGAATACCCCCTTCTCTTGCATTATTCCGCCTCCTTAGTGCAAAGAACTATAAACGTTTTTTATGTATTATGCGTCGTTTTAGTTCTCTTTTACAAAAAGTAACATAGTCGAACTGTCATCTCTAGATCTGAAAGTGTCGTAGCTGTCATTTTCAGTTTTAGAAAGCAATTCCATTGTTTCAGATAGTTCATTATACAGTTACTATTGCATAGGACTTGATTTACTAGTTTTAAAGTGTCGAAAAGCAATTTCCATTTCAAAATTGCAACGTGTCTCTCTTGCTTTCACTTCGTTTTGAAAAAGAATTTTGTTGAGTACAGTTGCTTTAAAAGTAATTCAGTTTTGCACATAGCTTTCTTAGCGTCATTTACAAATTAAGAGAGCTGAAAACCAATATATGCATGTGCATTTGCATTTTGAATGCTTGGCTTGATTTAGGACTGTGCATATTAGCATGTGCTCTGTGCTCTATGAAGAAAAGATTCTTGACTTTCTTCCCTTTAGTAGCTAGGATTTTCATTGCTGAAAGAAGATAAAACGTCTGTTTATCATCTTAGACTGCATTTAGGAATTATACATACATCACGTGGTGAACATGAAAAGAAAACTATTAAGCAATTTCAACTTAAAATAAATCCAATGAATCTAACAACGCTTTGGAACTTAACGCACAACATCTAGAGGTCTAGGCTAGAGACGTATTTTGGCATCGTAAATCCTGGTAACTGTTGCTTTCAGTGCTGGTTGGGTGATTCCTCCACTCTGAGGTGGCAAGTGCCAGTACAGACTTGTACTCCCACGTACCGTCGCGTATATATTGGGAGACCACAATAGGCTACATCCTTTATCCTTAGGAAGTCGTGTATGCCGCCCTATCGATTGTAATGCACCGAACACAGCATTCGGGAAGACTGACTGCCATACCGTAAAAAGTATTCTGCAGTTTTACGATTGATTTGGTAATTCTCTATGCCTAGATCTTCATATAATTCCATTTTTCTCCTTTTCAGACTCCTTAAAGGAAAATTTCCTCTGGGTTCTTGTCAGTTCGAGCTCAATAAAAATTGAAGGCGACTAGAGTCATCTTTTGTTTTTTCTCGAATCTTTAAAATTGAAAAAACAAGTTGTGTCCAAGCATCTAAAAATTTATTTTAATCGGAATAACGTCACAAATTCCCCCGTTGATCTTCAGTTTGAGAAAATGGAGTCTACCAACCAAGGATTTCCCCGTTAAGGAAATCCTAGTCCCTTCCTATCTTGGGGAGATGTTGGTCCACCCCATATGGCCACTTTGTCACTTCCAGAATTGACAATTTGTTTTCCGATCTGGCTCTTCTCTACCTATGTCATTCAGAGTCCTACAATTCCTGAACAGTCTAACCAGCAACTAGACGACACTAGAGTTGCCTCCCAACCTTCTACTTCATCTGATTCTCCTTCTCCTCCTTCTTCTTCGCTTGACAAAGCCGATAAAGCTAAAATTCAAGTAACTGAGAAGAAGAAGAAGCAGAAAGAGAAAAAGGGAAAGAAGAAAAAGGAACCAAAATTGAAAGGGAGCAACCAAGTATCGTCTAGCAAAAATCCACACACCAAACAGTCAAAACCTAAATCTCCTTGTGTCATTTGCAATGGATACCACTATCACCGAGATTTTCCCTGCATCCCTCGGATCTTAAGGGACTGGTCTCCTCGTTTGTACAATCCGGTAGAATCAACCTCTGGGGATCATGTTGAGTGCTCACCGTCAACCAATGGAAGTGAAGCACATGGAAAAAGAAGGAATCCTAAACTTCCTTGTAAGTTATGTGAAGGTGATCACGCCGTCCACTGTTGTCCCTTCCTTGAAGAGGCTAAAACAGTTTTAGATAATCGTCCGGTTTCACCGTTACGACTTCCTCATGGATATCAAAAACTCTTGTCGAGCCCTCCACCAGTTGAAAATCCGTCTAGCCCATCCTTGTGGTCAGCCGAAGCACCTATCGTTGAAAATGAACCCTCAGAATGCATACCAGACGAAACTCAAAGGGTCGATATGGCAGTTGACCTGGTATTGCCTTCAGAGTGTTCATCTTCAAACGATACCGTCACTGAAGAGAAAGAGAACGACACTGTTCAAATTCTTTTCATCAACACCGACTCCGATGAGCTTGGGGGAAGTCCTCCCATTCCTTTACCGTAGGAAGGAAGTTCATCAGAGTCATATCCGACCGTCTATTCGATCCCACCACCAAGCTACCTAGTTGTTTCCTTTGATTGGAATCTACTAGGCAGACCCCGTTTACCAGCCAGTGTACCATTCAGAATTATTGTACAAACTTACAGAATGGTCATGGTTGGTACCATCATTGATGAAGGGGCTTCTGTGAGTATACTTTCCTCAACTGCTTGGAAAGTGCCTTGTTCGCCATCGCTTTTGCCTAAAATGAGAAATCTAACAGGCTTCGATAAGGGAACCAGTCAACCTTTAGGGATCCTTCCAAATGTGCCCATTACTTTGAGAAGGAAAATTGTTCACATGAACGTTATGGTAGTTCAAGGACCTTTAGATTACAATATACTCCTTGGACGCGACTATATTTATTACATGGGAGCCATCGTCTCCTCACTCTTTAGAGTAATTTGTTTTCTGCACGAAGGCAGAATGGTCAAGCTCGTAGACCAAATGTCATTCCCCAGTTCACACATCGCAAATAGTCAAATGCCATCCCTGAATGGTATTTTCACGCAATAAATGTCTCATCGGTCTCCAGTCCATCCACCTGATGAGCGCGAGTGATTCAGGAAGATGTGACTGAAACCCAGGGGGCATGCACCCTGGTCTGTTTCGGCAAGAAAACCTTGGGTATATAGTGGATTTATGCGAGGGATATATGACTAGTCTGGCGAACCCATCCTCACAGGAAAATGGGAACAGATTGGAATAAGATACCTTCGTTAAATTTATGTGATTGGAGTATCTCTACGCCACTCCCCTTTGTCTATTTCGATAGACATCGCCGAGGGAGCATTTTCCTTGGTAACCTGGAAATTTTTCGCTATACTTGGGGGCATGCAAACCTTTTGTAAGAAAGCGAGAAATGACCAGCTAGCGTTAACTCTATGATTCCGCTGACTTCAACCGTCTAGGTCAGGTGAGTGGCCAGAACCATTCACCTTTGCAGGGACAACCTGCGCACCGGCAAAGTAAAGGAAAAAAATTTCCTACCTAGCCTTGGTGGTGATATTAGTAGTTAAGTAGAGAGGTGTAGTTGGTCGTTCCTAGCATGCATACAAGAGGCTTCGGGGAAAATCTTCAAAAGGTGCAAGCTCCATAAAAAGTGGCATCTTGAATGAGACATTCTTATCATAGACTGGTGAGAAATGTTGTCGCAGAGTTCAAGCTCGTTAAAAAATAAACTCTCCACGAGCAGTTTTAGCGCATAGTTCAAGCTCATTAATGAATAAACATAAGTCATGAGCAAGTGTTTCTCCCTGTGTTTAAGCTCATTAAAAAATGAACAGGTAAATAACCATTGTGAATGCCTTATCACCAACTTTTGAGCCTTGGTCGTGTTCTCGCCATCACCTCCACTCTGTTTTTAGCCGATCATTTACCCCCATATGATTGTTTACCCCTTCGAGGAACATCTACGAAGAGTGATTTTTCTAGCCATCCTTGTAACACTGCCGTGATTGGAAAATTCCAAATCTTACCTGGAATCAGCTACTACCCGAAACCATCACTCATTCCTCGAAAACGAGTCTTCTTTAAGCTCTTTTCACCTGACTCGTAAAATATGAAAATATTGTCGAGCGATTGGCCTCTCCGGCTCGTTAAAAGGCATCAGAAGTGCTATCCCTCCTCTAGATTTTAATATTTTTGGACCTAAGGGATTATTACACAAAAATATTGAGTGCTTGTCTTGTTCGGCTCATTAAAACTATCGAAAATTCATCCCTTTTGTATTATTTTACACTTTTTTCGGGCTTAAGGGATTATACAACGAAAAAGAATCTTCGAAGTCTTCTTTCCATTTCTTTTAGACTCTCTAAAATTGAAAGAGACTGAGTTATATTTGTCGTTAAACTCGTTAAAACTAAATAGCGACAAACTCATCCAACAGGACGAGAATGAGTTTCACTGTCGCTAGGCTCGCTAAAATATAGCGACAGGTTTGCTCGAAGGTCGGATTATAGAACAAGCATATGTTATCCTCCTCAAGCTTGACAAAAATAAAGAGGTACTGGTCAGCAATGACTGGGGAAAATTGGGAAGAAAACAAGAAGAAATTGTATTGGTAGCAAGTTGCTCTTGAACATGACACTTTCCTTCCGCATCCATGACGGGTTGGGTTGTTCCATTCACTGGTCTTCACCATTGGTCTGTCACGCCATCCATATCTAGGGTTAACACTACCAATCCATCATCAATGTCGTCAATATGTTCAAGATAAGTCATTCAGACAAATCACCTGTGTCTCACCCACTGCAATGCGTTCATGCTTCATTCCTTCATGACTGCCACCCGAAACTCCATATCGTTAGTTTGTTTTCACCTCCAAAATCATTTGCTTCGTTCTGTATCGTTGATGTGGGATTCCTTAAGGCCCTCCTGTGATAGGTCGCTTCTTGTCGACATCAGCTCATTATCCAAGAAGTTGACTTAGGAACAACCCATGTCAGTACTTTGAAGCTTACATGCCTTAATGGCAAGTTTCTCACTTTCGGCGATAGGTTTACATCAATGGCCTTCGACCGAGAGATTTTACGTGGTGTTCAACGCCAAGTCCTTTTTCACACCACGTAAATTGTACTGTAGTACCTTGAGGGTCATTGTCATTATTTGTGATTCAGGCGATGTCTTTCCATGTTCGACTCCAAAACATTTTTCACATGGATCGACTTGTACTCTGAGTGAAGATTGGATGAGTTTTGAAGACCCCGGATCTAGTTTCATCCATCCAGGCTGCGATATATTCAGGAATATAAAAAAATCCAGTGTACATCATTGTCGAACAGATGATCATCCAAATCAAAGGATGATGTGTCCATATCATCAATCTGTCACACAGACGATCGTTTGTCCTATGTACATGAAAATGAGTTTATAAATCCGAGCATGGGAATGCCCACCTCAGCTAGATCATGAAAAAATGTTGTCAAATAATGTATTGTATTGTATCTTATTACAGGTCGCCTCCCAGCTCAGAAAAACTTCAGATCCTCATAGTAAATCATTTCACCCGACATCAA